>PVKE010030517.1:0-19567 GCA_004027555.1 Craseonycteris thonglongyai
CAGTGTAATGACCGCAGTTTAGAGATCTGTTGCCGAGAATGCTCACTTATCAAGTAAATAGATAGGTAAGAAAAGCAATTTAATTTAAAACAAAGAAAAGGTACTTACATTTTAAACAGAAGAAAAATTGAAACTCAACGTGGTCACCGAGGATAAATAATATTGATTGATAATAATACTGTTACTACAAAAGAAAAGAAGCTACCGTATGACACTACCAAATATTCAAGCTAACTGACTGTGTTCTTCGATGAGTCGAGTCGTAACTGTTGCATTCACACGTTGCGTCAGGTGACAAGTGTAACACATAAGTCAAAATGTATTGTCTGGGTGGGCGGAGATCACAGTGTCAGGCTGTCAGAATTCAAGGAATTTATGACCTTGGCAAATTCCCAGAATGCATTAAACTATTGCTAGAAAGTTTTGTCTTCTACAATCGCTTCAAAGTCCATGGTGCACGGAATTCCACCCCAGACATTGCGAGCGATTGACGATCGACCAAAATTGGCCTCGCGATTGACTGGTCGACCGCAATCGACTTGTTGGCCACCCCTGATATATGGCCTTTATTATGTTGAAATACTCATATCACTGCTTTTGCTTCTATTTATTAGGTAAATCTCTTATGTGTCTCAGTCTTTGCCAGGTGGCCTTATGTAGTAGGTATCCTATGTGGTCCAGTGGCACAGTCTTCCTAATTACCTGTACATGTGTTCCAGGAGTGTCCCTTGTATGTGTTGTATGCATTCTCCTGTTGAACCTTAATTGCTTTGGGTGCATCAGTGAGTGTGAGTGATTCTCAGGATAATTAGCTGTGAGAATTGGCTACACCCAAAATATATGAGCTGCTATGTGGGGGATGACCTCTCAAAGGGAGATAAGCCTGAGTGGGTTCTGGTGCCTGTCGAGACAACCCTTTGGATGTGTCACTTATGGGGCTAATTGGGTAGTGCTCTGGTGAGGCCTGAGGCCAGCCTTTGGGTGTATTGTTTCTGGTGCCTCTTGGGAGGGGGTTCCATGCAGGCTGATTTTAGCTTTGCCTGTGACTGGCCCAGGGCTCCCTGGTAGGAGCTACAAAGCAATATGCAATTGGGTTCCCTATGTTGGACCTGGAGACATGTGGGTGGCCTTGCTGTGAACTGAGGCTGATTGCCATCAGTATTGGGCCTGGGGCAGCTGAGCAAAAGGCCCAAGGCCACCCCCATATCTGTTGCCACCTGCCAGCTGCCCAGAAGGCTCAGCCACCAAAAGAGCCTCCTTAGGTGCACAGGCTAAGCTGTTTAACCTGATGTTGACAGTGCCCCAGGGATGCCACCCAAGTCAGGTGGGCTGGGGTCCCAGAAAGTCACGAAGGTGTGGCCAGTGGTTTTCACAACGCTAATGTACATTTAGTTCTGGCACCAGTGCTGAGGCTGTGGCCACTCTGCCCTGAGAACACCGCGGCCAGTCATTGTGCACCTCCGGCCTGCAGAAACCCCAGAGCTGCCCAGGAAGGACTGCAGTGCAAGCTAGGGTGCCCGCCCACCACCAAGTTTCCCAGACCACGCTGGGCCAGCCACTGCTGTCCAGGCCTCCTGTAGCTTGAGGGGCAGGGTTGGCTGTTCAGGAGCTGTGAGTGCCCCAGGCAATGCCACACTAGCTGGGCAGGGTGGGACCCAAGGGAGTTACCAAGGTGGTATGTGCATGCACGGATTTTACCAACCAATAGGGTCTCATATTTGGCCTTTTGGAGATATGTTCAACACAGGAAAGATGGTGCCCTATTGTAGGCTACACGTGAGGCAACCTCCACAGAGATAATGGTGGCTGTTCATCTAGCCTTCACCCTGAAGCCACACAACTCAGGCTTTCCCTGTAGGTCTCTGGTGCCTCTCAAGTCGCTGCCCCTCCACCAGAGCTCAGAGTGAGTGCTTGCAAGTGAAGGAGTCCGTGTGTGGGCCCTTTAAGAGGATGTCTGGGTTTCATACCACCTTCTGTCTCAGCAGGAGGGATCGCTAGAATCCTCACTGATTTTCACTGCCAGGTTTTGTGGTGACTCCTCTTCCCGGCACAGGACGCTGAGTTGGAAAGCCCAATGTAGGGCTGGGATCATTCACTCCTCCCCAGGGACCTGCACCGCTGACGTGTCCCTCCCGCTGCTCAACCATTACCTGTGGTTTGCTATCAGCCCGCTTCACATCTCTGTCTATGGCCTCTTCTTTATAACCTTAGTCATAGGGGTTCTGTTTAGCTAGACTTCAGGTGTTTCTCGAGGTTGGACTGTACTATAATTTAGTTATAATTTTAATGTGATCATGGGATGCCACAGATAGCATTTACCTATTCTGCCATCTTCTGAAAAATAAATTTTAAGTAATGAATGCATCAATGAGGAGACGAGAACATTCTTTCTTACAGTGAAAGCTGACCCCTAAATTTGGAAATTCATCATTTGGCAATCAGCTGGGCCAGAATTGTTTGTGGCAAGCATCAAAAGATACTAACATAGCAGGTGAAAAGTGGGTGACAAGGCATGTTGCTCAGACAGGGGAAAAGAGTGACTGTACAATGAAGCCTCACTGATTCCTCCTTCCATCTCACATGGTGAGATGAGGCAACATCAGGAACCCTAATAGGGTGTAGCTAGGATAACACAGCATCACTTCTGTGATGCCTGTCCTAAAAACACATCGCCTGAATCTAATCCCTGTGACCAGTTACTCTGTAAAATAATTGTCATGTAATGTTCAAAGGCATCCAAGTCATGAAAGTCAGAGAGTGAAGAATGTTCCAGATTGAAGGAGACTCAAGAGAAATGAAAACTCAAAGTGTGTGGTTGGGGAAGCCGAGATGGCTCAGTGGGTTAAGCGCTCACTTTGCAGCCCCAGAGTCCGAGGATCGAATCCTGGCCCCGGCCTATGTGGACCCATATGCTGAACTGGGGTGTGCTTCCCATGCGGGAGGCCCCCAACCTGGTTCCCACCCTATGCCAGCCCCCGCCCCACTATGTGAAATGAAACCATGTCAAAAACTGATGACGTACAAATATGGAGATTGCTCTAGGCCTTCCCCCTTCTCTCTGTCTCTCTCTGTGTCTCTGTGTCTCTCACTGTCAAAAACAATAAAATTAATCTTTAAAAAAGGGGGGGGATGGGGAAGCTGGGATGGCTCAGTGGGTTAGGCGCTCACTTTGCAGTGCCGGGGACCGAGGATCAAATCCCGGCCCCAGCCCGTGAGGACCCATATGCTGAACTGGGGAGTGCCCCAGTTCAGTTCTCTCTCTGTCTTTGTATCTCTCTCTCTCTGTCTGTCAAAAACAATAAAAGAATAAATAAATAAAATAAATAAATAAATAAGGGGGGGGGGAGTGTGTGCTCCTAAGCCAGATCCTCTTGCCATAAAGAACATTATTAAGACAATTGGTGAAATATGAACAAAATCCAAGAGTCAGATGGTGGAGTCCTATCGCTGTGACTTTCACAATTTGGATGGCTGCATTGTGGCAGTGCATGAGAATGGTCCATTTGAAGGAATTATACACACTCACACACACACACAGTCTATACAGTGCTGTGCACCATTTTGACCATTTTTTTCACACAGTCCAGGGAAGAAAAAGTTCTTTGCACTGTCTTTATTTCAGACAAGCTTTTCTGTTTGTCTGAAAATGAGACCAGAGAGTAAGATGACTCACCCCAGGTCACTCTTGGAAGCAGAGTCTGACTAGCACCGAGTCTCCAACTTCTTGCCTCCGTCTGCACTCCCCTGACCTCCCTAGCCTGGACAAGGACTCTCTGCTCAGATGCTTGGTTTCCCCAAACTGGGATAAAATTGGAGAGATTAGATCTGTGACACACCTTTAGCCATCCCCAAGGAGCCCACAGGGCAGGTTGTAGTTGTTCTGAACTTACTGAGAGTTCACAGTGGTTCCCAGAACATCCGCTGTCCTTTGAGAGTCCAGGCAGCAGGGGCAGTCAGTGCAGCCAGGGTTCCTTTCCACATGATTCGGAATTACTTTGTCATCAGCCACCCAAGAAACAGACTGGGAGGAAGGGAGGTGGAGCAGGGAGAGAGGAGAGAATGGAAGCAGAGAGGAGGGGAGGGGAGCGTCCCTAAGTTCTCACAGCCCTGATGCATGGAACCTCCCACACTCCATCCCTGGGGATCTAAACAATGCATCTGTCTCTCACAGTCCTAAACTTTTTAGTCTCAGGACCCCTTCACACTCTGAAAGATTATTAGGGAACCTAAAGAGTTTTTGTGGATGGGAATTTTGACTATTAACATTTACCATATTCTAAGTTAAATACTCAAAATGTAATTTTAATGAAAATTAAAGCACATATTCGGGGAAGCCAGGATAGCCCAGTGAGTTAAGCGCTCTCTTTGCAGCCCCCGGGACCGAGGATCAAATCCCGGCCCCAGTCCATGTGGATCCATATGCTGAACTGGGGTGAGCTTCCCATGCAGGAGGCTCCCAGTTCAGTTCTCACCCCCCGGGGTTCAGCCCCTGGCTCAAGGGGGTGTGCTTTCCATATGGAGGGCCCCCAGCCCAGTTCCTGCCCTGTGAGGCCCCACCCACCTGTGTGGAATGAAACCACGGTGAAAACTAATGACGTACAACTATGGAGACTGTTCTGAGCTCTCCCCCTTCTCTCTGTCTCTGTCTATCTCTGTTTCTGTCAAAAACAATAAAATAAATCTTTTTTAAAAAGCACATATTCACTTGACTGTCAGAGCTACGATGTCATCACAGTGCACTCATGAGAGAATACAAGTGAGAAGAGCTGGATATGCAGGATGGCTCAGCGGGTTGAATGCTTGTCTTGCAGCCCCGGGGTCCAAGGATCAAATCCAGGCCCCGGTCCGTTTGGACCCATATGCTGAACTGGGGTGCGCTCCCAGTTCACTTGTCACCAGGACCAGTTCCTGCTCTGCACAGCCCCACACCCACCTGTGGAGTGAAACTATGTAGAAAACCAATGACGTTCAACTGTGGAGACTGCTCTGGGCCCTCCCCCTTCTCTCTGTCTCTGTCTCTCTCTGTCAAAAACAAAAATAAATCTTTAAGAGTAAGAAAGGCAGGTAATATATTATTATGAAAATAGCTTTGACCTCACAACTTCCTCAGAGGGTCTCAGAAACCCCTCCTCCAGGGCCCAAAGCCCAGTGTGAAGGCCCTGGTCTGTGCCATGTCCCTGCTCCTGTGATAGCTGTGACCCCTTGGAAGGAAACTCTGGCCACAGTGAGTGAAGTTGAAGATGCATCGGTTGTGGCCCCAGCAGTTCTTTCCCCAGATATAGCTGAGAGAGCTCTTCCCTGCTCACAAGTAAACCAGAAAGTCAGACATAAGAATGTACATCAAAAAAAAAAAAAAAAAAAAAGAATGTACATTAGAACATCTCTGCTTTCACAGTTTGGAAACAACTTGACTGACAGAGTTGACAAGTAAATGATGCTGTTTATATAACAGAATTCTATACAGTAGCTAGAAGTAACAACAGAGATAAGCTCCCCAAGCAAAACCAAATAAGAAAAGCAGCTTGTAGAAGAAAAGGATCAGTGTGAATATGCTTGATTAATTTAAAGCACAAAAGGCAATGCTACACATTGTTCATGGATACGTGAACAGTGTATCTATTTGCTACATTGATAATCAGAAAATTTAAGACAGCAGCATGGTAGTTGCCTGATGTAGGTGTCAGGGGAAGTAATTAGGAGGGAAGGGTTATATAGGGGGTTTCACTGTATCTGTAATATTAAACTCATAAAATTGGGTTTTTTTTAATACTGATTTGAGTGACTGGGAAAATGTAAATCAGGCAAGCTGGTGGCATGTGTAGTGGAAACAGCCAGCTACCTACCTAATATCCACTTTCTTTCTTACTGATTTATCAGGGACAGCATGTGCCCAGCTCAAAAAAAAAAAAAAAGATCCCAGCCTCCCTGGCAGTGTGGTGGCCATATCAGCAATTTTTGGCCGACAAGGTAACAATGGGAGTTACTGAAGGCAGCTAATGGGAAAGCTCTGCAAACAGAAAGGGTGACAGCTGAGAGCACGGTTTCTTTTCCCTCAGCCTCTGCCTTTTCTTTTTCTTTCTACTGAAAACTAGTAGGACAAGACCGTTGGAGCCATAGCTGCCATCTTGTGACTGACTGCAAGGCCACCTTGAGGGTGAGACCCAAGACTAAAGAGCATAAAGACAGAGGGAGCCGGGCGTTGATGAGGCTGTGGAGCCCGGCACCTCGACCGCTGCCTCCTGGACTCACCTCATCAGGGAAAAAGAATGTCTGTACCTGAGCCATTTGGGCTGGATGTCCACTCACAGCAACAGCCCTTCAAAGCGCACCGCGAAGTCTGCCGTCTCTCACTGCCCATGTAGGTGACAAGGGCTCCGAGTCCTGTACTTGCTAATCCTCTTCTGCTCTTGGCCTTTGCAGTCTATGATTCAAGCTTCTTGAGCGTGTCCTTTTTTCTCCTCCTCTTCTCGCCAAATAATGCAATTTCAGCTTCAGCCTTAAACAACCTAAGCCTTTCCTACGCTGCTAGAAGAAATCTCAGCAAGACAAGAAGGAAGATGGTCCCGCTCCCCTACAGCTGCAAGTACACAGACACTCTTGGGCATCACCAAGCTGGTTCCAATTAGCAGGGAATTCAGAATGTTCACCGAGAACATTTACATGTTCTCCTCTTCCGTGTGGAGACTGCTGGAAGGTGTGAGCTCCGTCCTGTTTGCTCAGAGTAGAAGCATCCTCAGAAGGCTGATTTGCACCAACAAGCCTTCGGGCCTGGCTGTGGCATCCTGCGAAACAGGCCTGCATCCTCCTCAAGGCCGCCAGGCTCGTGATGGGCGTCCTATGTGATCGCTTCTCGCCCTGCGGATAGTATTTAATGTGGCCTCTGTTATTTTCTGGGATTTCTGGGTCAGACCACAAGAGGCTCATTGCCACTTGTGTGAAGGAAAAAAATGAACAAAACGAAGACATTTTTAGTTTCCTTATTTGAACCAGGATTCCGAGTCTAGTCGCACTGAAGTCAACACTGATCTAGCAGTCTTTGCGTGTAGGTTCCTCTGCCCAGAATGTCCTCCTACTCGGCCCCTCTTCACCTCACTAAGCCTGGCTCCCCTTCAAGCCTCCCCAGAGTCTCGTCTTGCAAAGACCCTCTGGTGGAGCTGGGGCTCCTCCATGCCCTCAGCCCCCACCCTGCATCTCCCATCATAACTGCCCTTCACTCTCGGTAGCCAGGGCTCCTCTGCTCACAGGGCACAGGAGCCTCATTCAAACCGGCTTGGGCAAGAAAAGGAGCTGCCCTGGTTCCTGTCCCTGGAAACCTGGCAGGGCCACCCTCAGGCACAGCTGGATGCAGGTGCTGGTGTAATGATCCACTCCTGCACTTAGCTCCCTGTATTGGCTCTGCTGTGCTTTGGGTGGCTTCATCCTTAGAGAGGCTCTAACCCTTAGAAAGGGGGTAATAGCAGCTGCAGACCACATTCCCCCAGCCCAGCCATCCCTGAAGAAAGGAAAGTCATGCTCTCGAGGTCCAGATGCAGCTCAGTGACTCTGATTGGCTTGGCCCAGGTCTCATGTGTGTCCCGGATTCAATTCCTGCAGCCTCTCATGGGCTAGTCCTGGGCCTACCCATGCACCCGCATGCCTGGGGCCAGGGGGTGGGGCTCAGGATGCGGGGCAGCCAGTCCATGCAAGTGCAAGGTGAGCTCATCGGTAGACTGAGCCGACAAAAAACGTGCACCGCAGTGTGAGGTTGTGATGTCCCGACCACCAAACAGAGCCTGGCACACAGTAGGTGCTCAGGAAATGTTTGTGGAGTGACACAAGTGCAGAGTACAAGGTGCAGCCTGGGACATGTCACTTCAATGCCATGCCATTACAATTTCTGATATTTAAAATTCTGATACAGACAGGGGGCAGCCAGGACACAGAAGACTGGCGTAGACCAGGGTAGCTGTCAGAACCAGGAAGAAAAAGGTCCCAATTTGGGATTATTGCACCCTGCAATTTTTTTTTTAAGAAGCCAAATATCTGGACATGTGTGTGAAATCAAATATTTAAATTATGACAATTAAGCTTTAAAAATGTGAAGCAAGTCCCTGTTTGAAATTAGAATGAGAAGGGAAGAGCAGGAGCCTTCTGGAAGGCTGCCACTCGGGGTAGGTGCTGCTCAGGTGACTACAAGAAAGTGCAGTCACCACACCAACCCCAGAGGCAGGCTGCGGTGTGAGCACCTGGCCCAGGGGACAGCCATTTCCCTGGAGTGGCGCCCACATTTTCCACCTGGAAGCAGGCCTGTCCTCCCCAGATCACCCTTCCGCCTTAGCCAAGCAGAACTGATTTTGTGTCGCAGGGCCCTCCAAGCCGCTAAGGAGAGCTTGACTGGAAACAGCTTTAAACATTCTTTACGGCAGGTGATTGGGTCTTGATTTGCTGGATGCGTTCAGCTGAGTCACCGGCTCCAAACAATATGAGAAATAAAATGCTGGCCACGCTCTGGCGGCCAGCGGGTGCCTCCTTATACACAGGGCCAATTACATGGATGCCCCTGCCCACCAGCCAAGGTCCTGCTTAGACACAGAGGGTCAGCAGCCCCATAGAGAAGCTGCCCCATGCCAAGCCCAGCGCAGGTTGGGTGTGGGGGGCTTCCTGGAGACCTAGGCGACCTGGTCAGTGCCTCATTACAAGTGGGGAAAACGAGGCCCAGAGAGCCAGAGGCTCTGCCAAGGTCACAGTGAGGGACAGGCCTGGGCCCCAGGCTGTCTGCTCCAGGCCCGATAGTGTGCACCCTGGACCTCGCTCTGCCATACATGCCAGGAGGCTCTCTGTCCCCTTCCGGATAACCCTTTGGGGGTTCTCTGCAGGTCCTTCACCTTGGTGCACAGGCCCCAGCGGCACACTTGCAGCCCTTTCTATGCAGGAAGTGTTTCTGTGAATCTTGGCTGTGGGGTGCAGTGGATAGAGGCCTGGGGTCAAATCCCACCTTGTCTGGTGTTAGGCTGTGGGATCTGTCTGTCCCTCAGCTTCCCCATCTATGAAGTGGGCGTCTTAACAGTGTGAGACTGTGTAACACACCTGGCATGCTCAGAACTGCCCTGATCACAGCCCCCTGGATGACAAACAATAGTCATTATCCCCAGCGAGAACAACTGACCAACAGCCTTTAGTGCTGATGCAGAGTCCTGATGGATGGCCCTGACCTCTTCTGACACCCGTTCTGGGTCACACCTTAGGGTGCAGTATGGCAACCTGCTGTCCCTGGGCCCACCTCCCAGGGCCACTTCCCACAGACAGTGACTGCATCTCTCGGGGGTTCAGAGTCCCCATTTGTAAATGGGGACCAGGAAAGCACACCTGTCTCTCAGGGTACTTATCAGCACTGTAGCAGCATTATCACTGGTGGATGATCCTCGGGTGTGAGAAGAGCCACCAGCTCTAAAAGGAAACCAGCCCTCTGAGGTGCTGCTACCCCCAGGAAACCCAGAGGGGCTTTCCCTGCCCCACTTCTATTGAGCAGAGCCCATGCACAAATCCCCAGGGACTCCAGGTGCTCAGGACCCACATCCCTTAGGTCTCCCTCAGGTTTTGTGTAATAGCTCCAAGGAGTGTGGGTCACCCCCTCTAGGCTGCTCACATCAGTCTGTGCCCTGGGGCTTAGTGCCAAGCAGGCACCCCGACCCCTCAGCCCTCCACACACCTACATCTGAGCTCCCGATGTGTTGCTGGTGGCTGCAGCCTCCCTTGTCCATGGTTTGGCAGCTGCTTCTTGAGGCTGGCTGGGCCCCCTTGTGACCATTTGCCCTGGGGAGGCAGAAGAGCAGCTCAGTCTACGGGGAGAAGTGGGAGCAGGAGTTACGGTGAGCAGCCCATTTGCCACCCACCGGCTTGGTGACATGGCACTGGACAGCCCAGGTGGCAGGTGCAGTCCACCTGGGCATTGCTGGAGATGGGCCCAGGAAACTAGCTGCTCTAAGAGGGGCCATGACCCTCATCCCTAGGAGAGACCATGCCCAAGGGCCTGGGCGGCAACGTGGAAGCAGTTTGTCAGTGACATCTTGTCAAGGAAGGGACGATGCTTTCTGTTGGCATTCCAGGAGGCGGCTCAGCACAGGGTACCGGAGAGCAGGCTGACCAGTCATACTGTTTTAAACAGGACAGAAAACAGCACTGTCCCATTTCAAATGGTACGTATGTCAGCCTAGTCTCATTGGGATAAATTCAAGATGTCAGTAGGCTGGCCATAAATACTGCTTGAAACTGGACAGTACTGTTGTTTTCTGTCCCATTTAAAATGGTACGTCTGGTCAGCTGTGGATGCTCTAATGAACAGTAGCCATGGATGCCGGTGTTTCCTCAACTTCGCAGGGCCCATCTCCAAAAACAAACCTGTGCCACCTCAATGCCTCAGCTCCTCCCCAGGGTCACATAGGCCCCATCCCCAAAGCAGAGGTGAGGCTGCTGGAACCTTAAGGGATGGATGAGGGCTAAGGCATTTGGGTTCCGAGACTGGCCCAGGTGTCTCTGAGGAAGAGAAGCCACAAATAGGAGGGACGACTTTTGTGTGAAGCTGGCAGAATGATCCGTGAGGTCTGAAAATGAGGACCATAAAACAGATGAGGGATGACCCTATGAACCCAGAACTGTTCCTTGCTCCCAGCTGACATCTCACTCTCCTGGTTTGTTAGAAATCAAATTAACTGAGCACCGACTATGTACCAAGTTACCCATCTCATTTAACCCTTGCATCAGCAGGATATGCCAGGGTATGCTGCAGAACAAACGACCCCAAATCTTAGAGCTTAAAGAGTAAGGTTTACTTCTCATTCTGGTTCTGTGGTCAGTGCAGCAGGAACTCTTCTCATGCAGATGCCTCAAGAGACAAACTGACAGGCTGTTTTGACACTTCTCTATCATTACTGTGGCAGGACAAGAATAATGTGCTGGCAATTAAAAACTTTTACCCAGAAGTGACAGCTGACACTTCTACTCTCATTTCATTGGTCCCTCTTTCAAAGGGTGATAATCCCATGTGTGTCCAGGAAGGGGAAGCAAAATGTGTGAGCAAGCTCCAAGAGAACACCCATACACCAGTGCTGTGAATCCCAGTCCACAGCCTGAGGATTTTCTAGAAGGCTGCTCATGTCCACCTGGGCTCTATTCTGCTGAATGGGTGAAAGCTTTAACCTC
Source organism: Craseonycteris thonglongyai (assembly GCA_004027555.1). Classification (NCBI taxonomy): domain Eukaryota; kingdom Metazoa; phylum Chordata; class Mammalia; order Chiroptera; family Craseonycteridae; genus Craseonycteris; species Craseonycteris thonglongyai. Next base: position 11,179 of record PVKE010030517.1, read on the forward strand.
GGTCATTCCTGGGCTTTTCTGCCTGATCCATGGACTTGGTCAAGGCCCTGGGATCTTACATATCAGTATATCAAGGCTTCGAGAACCCCCACATCCTGGCCACTCTTTTATGTGATGTTTGTTCCCACACAAGCACAGCACACAGTTGTGATCCAAGCAGGAAAGACGTGAGCAGGGTGCTTCAGAAAAATTAAAAATAGACTGAACAGCCCCCAGGTTCGGTGAGGCTGTGCTGGTAGCAATTAGAACTGGCCCAGTCTCTATGAAGTCAGTGTTGGTTCAGATTAAGTTAAACTGTAAGAGAAAAATCCAAAAGTGGTTTAAACAAGATCGATGTTTATTTGTCTTACATTCAAAGTCATCTGAAGGTAGTAAATCCAGGGCTGTTATGGATGCACCATATGTCATGGACAGTGCTCCTTTTATCTTGTTGCACTGTTATGAGGTTTCCATTCCCAAAATTACCCTGTGATTTAAGACAGCTGCTACAACTCCAGCCATTGCAACCATAACCCAGTTAGCAGAAAAAAACAGAGCTTACCATCTCCTCTAAGGGAGTGAGTGATGTGCACGCTGATTAAGACAGCCCATTGGCCAGAACTTACAAGGCTGGAAAATGTAGTCTTTATTCCAAGCTGTGTATCCAGATAAAATCAGGGGATTATATTACAGTGGAGGAAAAGGAGAACGTATACTGAAGGAAAGCTATTAGTCTCTGCCAGAAGACTATAAGACTAATTAAAACTAAGACTGTGTGCTCCAGCAATTCCACTTGCATGAGTTACCAAAAATATATTTATAAGAATTTTTGTTGCTGCACCATTTGTTGCTGCAAAATATATTAGCATCAGAAGTCATTCCTGAGGGGACTGGTTAAATAAATTGCCACGTATCCACAATTTATGCAGCTGCCAGAGTGAATGATCCCCTGATCAATTGTTAAGCGGAGAAAAGCTAGAGCATTTGTTCCCAAACTAGAGATAAAACTCTCTCTCTCTCTCTCTGTTTCTGTCTCTCTCTCTAGAAGGATATGGAGACCCTGGCCTCACAATGCTTCCAATGAGATGGGAAACTGAATGTGAAAGTCGAGGAGGTTCACCTCCTACCATATACCCACTTACAGTGCATGGACTTTTTTTTTTTTTGCCATGTACATATATTACTTGTAGGCTTCCCTTTCCCACCTAACAGAATTCTTTGAAAGCTGTGAGGCTACAGCATAGTGTGCCACATGGAGAAGCCTGCCAGGATCCCCCAGCAGCCCTGAGGTCCCCTCGGCTGGAAGCCCAGCTCACTGGCGGTGCCTTTGCACTTGCCATGCCCATGCCACTGACATCTGGGCCCTGGATCCTGGGATCCCTGACACATTGGGCCACTATCACAAGCTGTGTTGGAGCTGGCGCCCTCCTGGCGGCAGGGGGGTAGGTGACAGGCCTGACACTCGGCATGCCCATGGCCCTGGCCAAGACCACCTCCCATCTGAGAGTGGGGATTACATAACTGGCAATTCCCTTTCTCCTCTGGCTGCTAAGTAGCTCAAAGCCAAAATTAGAGCAGCAGCAACATGGGCATATGGAACCTTGCGTTTTCCCATGCCATTGCTTTTCTCTGACTGTCCCCATTCTCAGCTCATCACATCCACTCTTACTATAAACGTCATTCCCTGGCATCCCATCTTCTGAGTGCCCACTGTGTGCCAAGCACTGTTCTAGAGGTTTAAAATCATATTTTTATCATTCCATTCCCAAATGCCAGCCATCCGCACTTACTATTTCTTAGTCCTTACAAAAATCCCTGCAAGACAGGCCTTCTTATACCCATTTCACAGACTATGAGGCTGGAGGTGTGAGAGAAGTGCCGAGCTCAAGGCAACAGAGCAGAAGGAGCAGGGAAAGGTCAGGACCTGGAGGGCTTATGCTAGCCCCCACACTCTTCAACAGGGTGGGGAGAAGCCCAGAGCAACCAGTTTAACCCACATCTGTCTCCTCCTCCTCCCAGCAGCCAGGAGGGCCTGCATGGCAGCCAGTGCTTCTGGGTTGAGCCTCCCTGGGTTCAGGGTGCCTCTGAACACCCCAGCCCTCAGGCTCCTGAAAGGACACAGCCCTAGTATTCCTGCAGAACCTCCACAACGACACCTTCTGCTCCTTTTCCTTTTTATTAAAAAATAGATCAAGAAAATATACACACTTCAGCCCACCTGCCAGAGTGGGCTTTGAAGAGGCCAAAACACTGTGGGGAGGGAGCCAGACCTGGCCTGGGTACCCAGGCTTTCCCCCTTGGAGAAAGGAGGTGCCCTGGGAGATCAAAGTCTGGGCCATGTCATTGAGCAGAACAAGGGCAGGTGGCAGAGGAAAGCGGCCCTCAGCTATAGCAGAGGTGGCCAAGGGACTGGGGGTCCAGAGGGCAGAACAGGGCCTGCACAGCCACAAGGTCCCATGACCTCACCCTCTCCCCACCGGGAACTGCGCTCTGGCCTCCTCTCCAGGCTGCCCTCCACAGGTCCCAGCACGTCCTCCAGCTAGGGCAGCCTCATTCAGGCATTGAGGGCTTTCCAGCGCTCGCTGTCCGTGCTGTTGATGCTGCCGGTGTGGTAGGGCATGGAAGCAATGTCATCCAGGTAGGCCACCCCGCCGGCTGAGTCGAACTGTGTACTAGCGGCGCCTGCAGCCTCCAGGCCCTCACGCCGGGCCACAGCATAGGGCTGCGGCAGGTGCATGTCTGGTTCCTCGGTCTCATCCACTTGGCATTTGTAGGAGAAGAGGATCTTGGGCTCCGAACTGGTAGGGAAGTCAGAGGGGTGGGGGGCCCCACTGTCTGAGTACAGAAAGGCCCTCCCTCACTGGGCGATAAGGCCAGCTGACTGGGAGGAAACACGCTAACAGCTGCCCAACACCCACCCGAGGTCCCTATCGCTTGAACTTAGTCCTACAGGACTAAACCCCAGCCTCCTCCTCCTGGCTGTGTGCAGCTACGGTACCTGCTTTCTCATCCCAAATGGGGGCAACAACCCCAGCCCGAGAGGCTTTCTGTGGAAGCAAGCACTGGTCATGGCCTCCACTCCTGCAGTTCCTGTACTACCCACTGTGCGCTCACCCAATTCCTCAACTGCTAGATCACCCAATTTACAAACAGGGGCCTGAGGCCAGATCCGGGATGGGATCAAGATGGTCCTTCTCACTCCACCTCTGCCACCTTCGCTCAACACCTGCATCGGGAGAGCCCTCACCCCACCCTCATACCTGGCAGGTGGGGAAGGGTACAGTTGGCAAAAAAGGCCCACACTCCCACCACCCCAAGAGGCCTGGGGTCTACCCCTCAAACCCACGTCTTTAGCACCCCATCTCCCTGATGCACCTCCAAACACACATGTGCACAAAAGTACACTCTACCCCATGCTCAAATGCACCCTGGACGACCCTCAACCCTGCTCTTGCCCCCAGGTCCCCCAGCTAGAATACAGGCTCCATGGGTATGTGTGTTGTCTACTTCATTCTGGGTGGTATATGTCACCACAGCCGTGCACAGTGCATGCATGCTGAAGGAATGAGCTCATCCATTCTCAATGAAAAATGGCAAACGCTCAACAACGTGCACAGCCACTGTCTTGTGGGGAAAGTGTATATGTACATGTGCTATGCATATACAATGTGTTATGTATGTGTATGTTTATATGCACATACATGTGTATACTTGTATATGTATATAACTGTATATGCATGTCTATGTATGCATATATGTATTTGTGTGCATGTGCATGTACACATGTACACTCCGTCTGCCTCCTCTAGATCCTGTCCAAGCCTGCACCTGCGGGGAGGGAGGGCTCCAGATGCTGTGAAGAGCCAGTAAGCACGCGCAGGAAACAGAAGGCACGATTCCGCTGGAAGCTACACGGGGGCGCCCGCAGCCCTCCCACCTCTGGGGAGTGGACAGGAAGCCTGGAGCTCTGCTACTAGGCCCAGCCCACCCTCCCTGCGGGCCCCTGCGGGAGGGCTCACCCGAAGAAGCCCCGGAGGAAGGCCACGTAGATGAGAGGCGCGAAGAAGCTGAAGTAGAGGAAGGTGGTGGCATCCACACAACTAGAGAACGGGAATGGGTCAGAGCAGGCCTCTTGGGGCGGGATCTCCCCTTTCCCCTCCCTGTACCCCATCCTACCTACCAGAGCCCCTCGATGATATCAGCGCAGAGCAGGGCGCTCCCCAGCCCCTGCAGCAGGTTAAGCAGTGCCAGGATGCCTGCATACACATAGAAGCTCCTCCGTGCTAAGGGGTAGGAAGCGTGAGGTCCTCTCCTCTCCCTGCCCTTTCATCCCCACTATGTCACTGGGACCCTGTGGGCACCCCGGGAGGCCTCCCGCCCTCCCACTCAGGCTCTCCAGCTGCAGGCTACAGACCCGCCCTGTGCCCAGCCATGCCCCAGAGCTGCTCACAAGGCAGGGAGATGCGTTCCTTTAGTGGGGTCTTGGGGAGCACAACCACCAGAGAATACACCTGTGGAGACAGAGTGGGGCTGAGAAGGGGGCCTATGAGCACCAGGCCCAGATCTAGTCCGGGAACCAAGGGGTCCAGACCCTGGCTCACCCAGCCACCCCCAGGGCACCAGGCACAGGGCCTACCCTCCACCTCACCAGGAAGAAGAAGCAGGAGCTGACCAGCCAGAACTGGCGGCCCCCGTGCCCATAGATGTTGAAGTCCTCAGCTGAGAGGTGGGCATCAGGGTACAGGATCTCCAGCGTCCCCTGCAGGAGCAGGCAGGAGAGGGTCTCAAAGGCTCCTTCTACCTGGAAAGCCCCTCCCTGGGGCCTTCCCAGATACAGAGCCCCAGCTTTCCATCCTACCAAACCCAGCCCAGGCCTGGCCCGCAGAGGTCCCTGCTCCAGCCTGCTCTGTGGCCACAACCGGCCCATCTAGCTCCAGCACCCAGAATAGGCCCGACATGGGGCAGGGGACAGCGCCTGCCCCAATCTAAGAAGCCCTCTGGATGCAGGGCTCTTAGTGTGGCATGCAGACCTGCATTCTCCCTCCTGCACGAGCTGCCTATTAAAACAGCAAGTTCTGCTGTTTCCTCTTCCCTTCTCCCACCCCAACCTATTGTATGGGAATCTGGGGTGGGGGTGGGGGCAGAACCTGCCTCGTTACCAAGCACCCAGCTCAGTCCTTACACGCATTTTGACATTTGAGAATACTGCACCAGATAAGCACTCAAACCCTGTCCAGGACCAGGAGGCAGTGGGGGCCGGCCCTCCCTGACAGCAGGCTCCTCCAGGGAGCGGCTGCCCTGTCCCACCCGGCCCCTTACCTGGGTTACAGAGTAGGCCAGGGACAGCACTGTGGTGATGGCCAGCACTCGCTTGATACTGGACTTGCTCTCCAGGTGACCTGGAAGAAACGTGCTGGTCAGTCAGCCGGAGCCAGCCCAGGTGACAGTGGTGGGTGGGCCCCCAGCCAGGGAGGGGCAGGGAGAGTGCTGGCCCCAGCAGCAGACGCACCAAAGGCAAGGCCCAGGATAACCACACTCAGCTCGATGGCCAACAGGAAGAAGCGGGTAATCTCCCACAGGATCTGGACACAGAGTGGGCAGAGTGTCAGCCTGGGGGCCCAGCCACCCCTCTTCCCAGTGCCCAGCACCCCCCATCGGCATGCCCAGCCACACCTTATCAGCAACAGTCGCAGCATCGGAGGTGCTGACAGTCATGGACACCACGGCCCGGGCGATACCCACCAGCGCCACCACGAAGACCTGGTGGGCGAAAAAGGGTGTGGCAGAGTCAGGGAGCCAAGCCTCTGGGAACCACGGGGACAGCAGACCTGCACCCCACAGCTGCAGGACAAGGATTCCAGCTAAACAAGGTGGGAAGCAGAGAGGGCCACTGACCTGGCCCTCCCCTCCTGGCCTCAGTGTCCCAGCTACCCTGACAGCCCAGAATGCTTAATGAGGTGACAGGGAGGCGCTACACTGCCTGAGTTCAAATCCCAGCTCTACTGCTTCCCGCTTCTGTGACTACAGGCAAGTAACTGCACCTCTATGTCTCAGTGTCCTCACCTATGAAATGGAGGGAACAGTAGCACCTACTGTATCTGAGGGGATCAAATGGGTAAATATACCGTATTTTCTGGCATATAAGACGACCCCCTAATTTTACAGTTAAAACATAGGTTTAGGCCTATATTCGCTGTATAAGACTACCCCCCACTTCCGAGGCTGTAGTCTTATACAGCGAATATAGGCCTAAACCTATGTTTTAACTGTAAAATTAGGGGGTCATCTTATACGCCCGGTCGTCTTATACGCCGGAAAATACGGTATGTAGCACAAGTGTCCACATCTGCCGTTATTATTGTCTGAGACATGGGGGCTGAGGGACAGGAGGCAACAGGCATCACAGACACCATGGAAGGTGCTGCACCAAGAGGTTTTGCAGAAGTGCCTGTGCTCAGTATCTGGCTTTTGTGAGCCAGTGTCAGCCCCTTCCTCCTCTGGCAATAGCCTGATCCCTCTGCCCACTGCCTCCTTCACATAGTTTGGTTTGTTTTCTTTTGGGGGGGGAGGGGAGAGCTGACCCCACCATTGCTGGCTTCAGGGACTGGCCTGTGACTTGAGGCTGACCATTCAAGTACGCCATTACCCTGGTTTGCGGACAGGGGTGGGACCCAAGGGATCTGAGTCACAGCCAGGATATCAGGTGCAGTCACTGAGAAAGGAAGTGCGGAGACGCAAGCCTGCAGCTGCTAGGGCTGCCCAGCTGCATGAGATGGCTGGAGACAGGGCATTAGACGGACACCAGGTAAGAAAGAGCCAGAGACAGCATCACTGAATCCCTGAATCCAACTGTGCCCAAAGCCCTGGGATCTGTCAGTTTCTCAGTCAATATATTCCTTCTAGCTTTTGTGGATTTAAGTTTGGTTTTCTGACATATACAAACAAAAGAGCCAGATCCATACACACTCTGTCCTTGGTGCTATGAAAGCCATGTCCGAGCCTGGGGGAAGCCAACATCACTCTGCAGGGCAGGCTGTGTGTGCTTCCATGTGCCTGCTCTCTGCCAAGCCCACACAGGTCAGGAGCTATGCACACTGTCATCTTGTGCTCATAGGAGCACTGCAAACTAAAGCAAACCCAACACACATCACATAGGAGGGCACCAGGGCACAGAGAGGTCAAGCCACTGGCCAAGGTCATTCAGCACAGTTGGGGTTCAGAGGTGGTCTTCCCAAGTGCACGCTTACCACTGCCTCCTCTCCAGGATGAAGTCCCCAAGAGAAAGAGAGTGGGGCCAATGCTAACTACCCTAGTCCTGCCTCATGTCCCTGGGCATTGGCTCTGGGTCCCTTTTTCCTGCCCACTTCCCCAGAAAGAGCATCTGCCTGACATACAGTAGGTGTTTCACGTCTGTTGAATAAATACACAAACAAGTAAATGGTCAGAGAGGCAGTGGTAGCAAGAGGCAGGGAGGGGAGGTCTTTGGTCAGTCAGTCCTAAGCCCTAAAGAAAGGGGAAGGCAGCCCCAGGCCTGATACCTGTCCCAGGTAACACCTACCAGACTGCTACGTAAGGAGAACGCAGACTCTCCCAAAGGGCTGGAGGTGTGCTCCAAAGAGTTCTCACAATGTGTGGGTGGAAGACAGAGGTATAGACAGATGGAGGCTCAGTAGGTATTTTTCCCACCCAGCATTCATTCCTCTCCCCTCTAGTAGTGGTTCCCCCATTTTCTTCTACGGACCACCATCTCCTCTGGTCTGGCTGAGCTAAAGCTCCCCCCACCCCCAGCTGCGAAGTGCCCCTTTCCATGCCAGTCATGGTAACTGGCTCAGGGTTGAGCATGGGCTCCCAGGTGAGCCAATCAGAGGGAAGCCCAGATCTACACTGGCACCATCAGGAAAGAGGTGCTCTTCATTGGAGTTGGCCCAGCAGCAGTATGTTAGTGCGATTTAAATCTGCTCTTGGCTGTCTTTGACACCACGTCGAGAGAACTCATCTGAGGTAAGGCCAGAGGAGGGCAGAGATGCAGAGAGAAGCATCGGTTAATATCCTGGATCCAGCCATACCTGAAGAGCTGCTTTTCATTAGAAAGACAATTAATACTTCCTTTTTGGCTTAAGCCAGTTGGAGTTGGGTTTTTTGGTCACCAATTGGAGTGAACTCACCAGGATGTAGAAGGTGATGAAAATGGGGCTGGAGGTGATGCAGATCTTGGCTCGAGCCAACGGGAGCTTCCAGAGCAGGAAGATGAAGAAGAGCACATTGGGGATGAGCAGCAAGAGGTCCCAGTACCGGACCCTAGCACATGGGTGTAGAAGCCAGGTCAGTGATGAAGTTGTGCCTACACACCACACACACACACACACACACACACACACACACACACACACACACACACACACACACACAC
>PVKE010030518.1:0-19562 GCA_004027555.1 Craseonycteris thonglongyai
ATTGATATCAAGACTGACAAATAGATTAATGAAACAGAATTGTTCAGGAATAAACTCACACAGGTAGGGCAGTTGATTTTTTGCATAGGCAAATTCTCTGGATAAATGATAGTCTGTTCAATATACAGTTCTTAAAAATCTTATTATCCATGTGCAAAAGGTCAATTTCAACTTTTACTTCATATCATAAACACAGATTACCATAAAATGGGCAATAATCTAAATATGTAACCTGCAGCCATAAAATTTCTGGAAGAAAACGTATGGGAAAATCTTTGTGACTTTTGGTGAGGCAAAAATTCTTTAGATGAAACATTAAAAGCACAATTCATCAATATCAGAAACTTCTGTATTCAAAAGGCACTATTAAGAAGATGAAGACAGAGGTCACAGACTGGGAGACATATTTGTCAATCATATATCTCACAAAGGAGTTTTATCCTGCATATATAAAGAACACTATGAATTTAATAGTAAGAAAACGAACAAAAAATGAGCAAAAGATTTGAATAGATATGTCACCAAATAAGATATATGGGCAGATAATGCATATACAACATGATCAATATTAAAATTCAGGAAAATACATATAAAAACCACAAAGTGATACCCCAATGCACCTATTACAGTAGTTAAATTGAAAAAAAGTGACCATCACAAGGCTTGGAAAAGGCGTGGAAGAACTGGAACTCATAGACTCTACAGATAGAAATATAAAACTTGTACAGTCAGTTTGAAAACAGTCTAGCAGTTTCTTAAAAATTAAGCATCTACCTAAAATATGATCATTCCTTTCTAGGTACTTACCCAATAGAAATGATAGTATATATCTTTACAAAGACTTCTACAAATATTCTTAGTAGCTTTATTTGTAATAATTCCCAAACTGGAAATAATTCTACTGTCCATCAGCGGGTGAATAGATTAACTGTAAAATTTCCATAGAATGGAATATTACTCAGCAATAAAAATAATGTACTACTGATATATGCTACCATATGAATAAATTTCAAAATAATTATACTGAGTGAAAGAAGGCAGACCAAAAAATTTATGTGTCTAATTCCATTCATATGCAATTCTAGAAAATAAACTTTTGTGACAGAAAGTAGATGATTGGCTATCTGGAGACAAGGGTTGGGGGTAAAGAAGGGGTGGGGAGGGAAGGATTACAAAGATGTATGAGGAGATTTTGGGGAGGTTCTGGAGATGTTCTTTATCTTGCTTGTAGTGTTCAAGATATATATATATATATATATATATATGTAAAATTTTACCAAATTATGTACTTTAAATAATGTGATATATGCCAGTGGTATCGCAGTACATCATTTTAAATTGTAAAGAAATGTTCTCTTTGGCCAAAAAGTATACACAGTAAAATCTTTAATGAAGGATACCAATAAATCTAGTTATTTCTTAGTGGTGGCACTATAAATTAACTTTAAAATGATTTCTGTAATTAGGTATTATTTTTGTAATTATGGAAATCAAAGCTAAATGAAAATTATTTGCATTAATGTCTAGTCTACAAAATATTTTATTTGATTGTTTGGTTATAGATATGTGCACTGAAACTAACAACACCATCTTTGATCATTAGGTTGTCCATTCATCTGAAAAGTAATTAAAGAAGATGTTGGGGATGGAGACTGCAGGGAACAAAGCAGAGGATGGTTTTCTGGGAAGAAATAAAAGCATTAGAAAATGCATAGATGCAAGAAACAGACTGGTCTGTGTAGGATGAACAATTAGTTGGATATTAATATAGGTAAAGTTTGGCTATTAATATATGAGGTAAATGAGTGGTAACAGGAAAGATATGAACCATTCCAGCGTCTTTTCTCTGTATTGTCTTTTCTTTCATCCTCCCATTGTCCTCTCTCCTCCTCTACTCTTTCTCATCTTAGTTTCTTTTTTTCTTTTTCTCTCTTTTTTTTTTTTTGCATTATAGGAAAATTTGTCCTGTTTGCTTTGAACTTGAATAATTAAAATTTCTCCTATATTCTGTCTCCTGTTCACTGCCTCCAACAAAGTTTTACATTTATAGCTGTGTATTTCACACATACATGTACAGAGATATATCTAGTTCCTTATATTGTTAGATTTATGGCTTCATGACAGTTTGCTCTAGGGTTATAGACACAAATGTTTTCCGCACTATTCTGAAGAACAGAAATCAAGTATTTTAGAAATAATCTCCCATTCCTAACTTACATTGCATCTCAAGGGGGTAACTCTGGTGTATTAAGAACACTAATTACTGTCTGTTTTTTGAACTGAAGAGTAGTTTTCTTTGCTATTTCAGCCTTACAGAGACACTTTTGTTCTCTCCCAGTATTGGTTTGTAACCATTAACAGTTGAGCTGGATTACGTTGGAGTTTGATATGGGTTTCTACTTAAATATTTCATAAGGATTTTCAGAGTTAAAGAGAAAAAAGAGAGCGCACGCAAGAGAGAAAGAAAAAAACCTTAGAAATGACAATTTTGCTGGTTTAAAGACCTGGCAACCTAGAGAAGAATGTAGTAGAACAGTCCCTTGGCCACTGCAACAGGTTTTCCTATTTTATTTCAATGTCATGGAGATGATGCTCCCCATCATGGCTACCTCTCCAGTGTATGTGCTCAAGAGCTCACCTGGGGGCTTCTCACATGCAGGTGTACTAGTATGAAGGTGGCTACGTTGGTGCCTGTCTGAAAGATTCCCATGTTGCTTTCAACTTGAATTCTTGTTTCTCTGTCATAGGGGCTAGTTCTCCAAGAGTTCACTAGGGTCTCTGTCCATTTTCTTCTGGTGCAGCTATTAGAGATTCTTCTGTATATTTTACTTGGGTTAATCTCATTCCTGTTTCTCAGTACTAAAAAATTTTGCAATTTAAATATTTCTACAGTACCTTTCAAATTGTATAACAATCTTATACTTGGTGAGATCACAGTAAATTTTTAATTTCCATAAAATCTTTAAGTGTTTTATGTGGAAGAGAAAGTAGAAGGTCCTCATTCAGTAGCCTTGCTTGATAAATAAGGACTTTGAGTCTGAAGTAGGTGATTTCTTATAATTTAAACAGATAGAAGAGGTAAGGGGAGACTCCAGTTCTCTGATAAAAATATGCAAGTCCATTTTCACCACACCATGTTTCAGCACAATGACTTCTTTTTCTCAACATTTAAAAGCAGAAATGATGAAATGACTAGAATAAATAAATAAAACATGTGCATTGGACAGCTTTACTAGAGCCAGAGGGTTCGAAAATGGAAACAGGCAGCCTCGGGTCTCTGTTTCCTGGAGGATAAAATAACTTGCCTTTGAAAATGGCCCACCATAATCATAGTAATCAGCATCACACATAATACAATCTCATTTTATGTGGCATGTTTCGAGCCAAATGAACGCCCCCAAAATGCTTTTCAGAGTTGATATCTAGCCCCCACCCCCAATTATATGATGCTGTTACGGAGCTAAATAATGTAGTGGCAGAGTTATAATAATAAAGGGTAAAAGGGAAAGTGGGAAATGGTCAGGCAATAGCAATGGGGGAAAAAGCAGTGCTTCTGAAACAAGATCAAGAGTCAGTGAGGCTGAAAACAGGAAAAGCAGTTCCAGATGGCAGCAGCATGTATCACCCAGGGCACATGTATAGCCAAGCGCCATCTATCGGTAGCCATAGGTATGACAGCTCTAAATTGCCTCACCCACATCACCAACTGGCGTACATTTCTGAAGATATTAGGTGTATGAAGTGTTATAATGAGATGACTTCATATGTATAGAGATGCTATTTCCAAGACACTCAAAGAAAATAGCTGTTTAAGATATTCAATTTATTACTTTTTTCCCTCCTTGTTTGGAGAACCCAAATGTTGTCTTCCTGAATTTTGTTTGTGATAGGAATAAATGCTCACCCCAAGTACATGCTATTAGTATTCTTTCTTGATGAGAATTGTTTGCAAAGTCATTGAATAGTTAGTCATTGGGTCAATATATTTCTATGCTTCTGTTTTTCAAAGTAGAAATAAAAGTGTATTTTAGGAGTTAATTGATGAATGGATTTTGATTCTCCATGGAATTTTGTAGATATTCTATTTTTGTATTTTTTGTTTGTTTCAAAAGGGCAGACAGCTTTAAAAAATTCTAAAGTAATGTCTGATTTCTTCAAAGGGAATTTCTAAGGTAAAATATTTTTTCTCTCTCAGGGTTAGGCCTAAAAATTACCCTTTATACAGTTTCTATAGGGTGGGACTTCATGACTACAACTGATTTAATTTGGCTATACACATGAACCATTCTAAAATATGATAACCTGAGTTTCAATAGGGGCATGGTTAGTGAGGTCTGTTCATATACAGCAGTTGTCATTGTGAACTAAAGCCATAAAATTGTTTAATTCCTTTGACACTGGTATTCCACTTTTAGAGTTATTGTTAAATGATCAGAGATCTATATACTTTGAAATTGAGACATTATTTCAAGTGGTGAAGGATTAGAAATAATTTGAAATTGAGCCATTGCATAATGGTGAAGTACGTAATGGTAGATATATAACATCAAGTATTATGTAATAATTAAAAATCATATTTTAGGAAAATGCTAAAAATATTAGGTAAAAATGCAGATGTTGGTTATAAAATAGTGCATATAGTATGATTAGTCATATCTATGTCATATATCTGTATCATGTATCTATCTCTATCCATATCTAATTATCTATATGCATCATCTATCTCTATCCATATTTAAGTACCTATATCTACATCTACATCTACATCTCTACATCCACATCCACATCCACATCTATCTATAATCTTTTTTAGCAATCTGTCAGTGCATCCATTTATCCCATCCACCTCTCTATTGAAAGCTGGCATGATAGGCACAAATAATAGATTTTATTTTACACTTAATTTTTATTTTACATTTTTTTAACTTAAAATATGTTTAAAAAGTCTTTTAAACACTGAATATAGTCTTGTTTCAAAATATAAATAATTATGAGCATAGAAATATCAGTTTGATTTACTTATAGATCTGATTGCACCAGTAGCTGTAATAGGCATGTAAGGAACCCTTGCCAACCCATTTCACCCCAAATGGGATTACTTCCCCTGACTCTTTTTAGAGATGTCACTGATGGGAAGGTGAATTGGACCCTTCTTATTATTGCACAGCTTCCCCACAGTATTCCTTTTCCAACACAGAGGCAGTGACCAGATGAAGGATGAATGGACTTGATGGAGTGTGAGCACTGAAGTGGAGGGCAAAAATTATGGCTATAGAAATGTAAGACAATGGTCTCTTAGGTGAGGACTTCCTCATTTCAATGTAGTTCAGACTGTTGAAACAGAGTACCATCAAAGCCTTTTCCAAATTAAAGGTGGCAAACTGAAGGTGTCACTCTGGCTCCTCGTGGCTTTTTCTGACCCCACCTGAGATGGGGCCACCTCTCCATTCTGAGTAGCTTTTGCATAATGGCAAGTTTGAGGTGCTCAAGACTTGCATGCAGGCACTGAGAAGTTGATGGGCTCTGCAAGTCTCATCCAGGGTTCTGGAAAACCTTGATCATGTGGAAAAGTAGTTGGACTTCAGCAAAGGGGCTGTGTTTTTCAACCCCATGGAGAAAACCAGTGTGTAAAGAATGGTGCCTGTTGGGGAAGCCGGGATGGCTCAGTGGGTTGGGCGCTCACTTTGCAGCGCCGGGGACCGAGGATCGAATCCCGGCCCCAGCCCGTGCGGAACCATATGCTGAACTGGGAGCTCCCCTAGTTCAGTTCTCTCTGTCTCTGTATCTCTCTCTCTCTCCTCTGTCAAAATAAATAAATAAATAAAATACATATTTAAAAAAAAAAAAAAAAGAATGGTGCCTGAAACATTCCTCAACTACAAGTCAACCTGTTAGCCAGTTTTGGAGGGTTGTTCAAAGCCTGTTAATTTTGGAATGCTCTCTGTGTTTATTCTAACCATACCCCTGTCATCAACACAAAAGCTATTTTCATCAGTTACACTAATTGGAAATGACAGGGCCCTCTGGCCAGCTGTGCAGGTCAAAGGGGGGGGGGTGCATAAGAGGGAGTGCCTGGGGTCTGCTTCCATGTCCTCTATGTGTACATGAGACTGCTGGGCATGGGAGATGATCTTTACAGTCACACATTCTCTGGTGAGGAATTTTGTCCTGTCACTGGGTTGTGACTTCTCCATGTTTTCTTTTTTCCTTTCACTCCTATTCACATCCTCCTGGAATAACTCCATTTGTCCCTAACCTTCTCTGGGTTTTGCTTCTAAGTGCAAACCAGAAGTTTGTCCACACTTCCTCAAGCAGATTCATTTTTAGGCTGAGTCATTTCATCATTAGGCTTTTCAAAACCCTCTCTCCTCATATATCAGTTATTCTAACCCCTTAATCATCTTCCTTAGGGTGCTCCATGATCCTCCTCATTTGTCAAACTGTCTGGGTCCATGCTTTGGCATTTGCAAAAATGGAAGAGGTGTGGATATATATTAATAGGGTGCAATGTCTACTGGGCTGTAGTCTTGAGATCTCTCTCCCATATTTTTTCTCATGTACCCCACCAGGGTAGCATCACTTCCAGCATCTGAGAAAGAAGACTGTTCAACTTAACATGTTTTTGGATTTCTGTGATGATGATTTTAGAAGTTTAGCATTCTGGAAATACTTGCTCTCTCTGTTTATGCCCCTGGAAGACCTGACTTCCTGAAACATAACCAGTTTTACAACCAATTAACCTGTGATGACCTTCATGATAACTCAGGAGACAAGATGAATTATAGAATGAATTTCCCACATTGGATAGCTAGTATGAGGGGAAGATGTGCCAATACTTGGGCCTGGAACAGGCAGCCCTGTTTTCCTATGGCAGTGCCAGAGCTAAAAATTCACCCTATGGCAATTTAATCCCAACCCCGTCAAAATAGGCATGAGAGGAAAAAGCTAGTAAGGTCTTAGGCAATAGACATATATAAAGAAAGATATATATTTCTGTAATTTGTCATTTAGGTCTTTCTGCAGAACCTGATACAAATATACTGCCCTTGACATATTCTCTTCTACTTGTAGACATTATTTTACGATGGGAATAAATTTATTCTTTATTACAGTCACTAAGCATGAGTGATTCACTTCTTCAGTTGATGTATGAGGGTTTTTAAATGTCTCACTCGCTGATGGATTCATTCTTTCACCACACATTTACTGAGAGCTTACTGAAGGAGGATGGGTACTGTGTGGGCACTGGGGATGGGATGGGGCATAGAAGTAAATATGGTCTCTGTCCTGATGGGTTTTATAAATTAATAGGGAAAGACAAATTTTAATCATAATGTCCCACAAATACTTTTAAGATCACAATCAAGATAGAAAGTAGTTGAAGGGTACCTCTGTGAAGGGCTTGTGTGTAGGGTGTTCTGGAGTTTGAATTTGCTTGTAGCTATCCTGGATCAAATGAGACACAAATGTGCAAATGCACGCTTACCTGGGTCTGCTCTGAAGTTGAGGTTGTATTGCATTGTCTATCTTGCATAGGGTTTGGTAGTTTTTATTTGGCACTTAGTTCATATTTAGCATTGTTTAGTTCACCAGATTCATCAGATGAAAAGTCCACAAACATAATTTTCCCACCAAAATGACACCTAGAAAAATTTTCAAGGTATTGTATTACATGGGAAGCTTCCTGAAGGCCTTTACTTCAGCACTTACTGATAAATGTTCACATGGCACGTTTTGGTGAAGACTTGGGGTACAAGGTGGATGTGATGGGATTAAATCATAGGACAGCACAGCAGGAAAAAGAAAATGATGTTGGCCATCTTAGGTTTTAAAAATCTCTCAAACATTTCTTTCTCTAGGGAATTTTTTGCTGCTCTTCAACTCTGGGTTTGTCATTTTTACATTTTACTAAGTCTGTTCCAGCTATGCCCTGGGGGTGTCCTTCAACAACTATCTTCTATTTTGTTGAGAATAATAGAACTTACTGAAGAGAAAAATAAAAGAATCCCATCATCAAATAAATTTGAGGTGCTCTGGTTCAAATAAAATAGTTTTTTTTATTTTTTATTTATTTTTTTGGTTTGTTTGTTTTTTTACAATGGGACTTTTCAGAGTTTTGATACACAAATGTATGTTGTAAATGTCTAAGAGAATCATTTTTAAAAGTCTCTAAAAAGATTTAAATATTTCTTAGATATTGGATTATTTGGGCCATATGTGGCACAAACTCTGATTTTAATGATTTAAGCAAGAAGAAATGTGATTGTTTTGTGTGGTTGGAAGTTCAGATGAAGGGCAGTTGATTCAGGGACAGCACCAAGGGGTTCAGGGATCTCCCATTTTTGCCTGTACTGTCCTTGGTGTTGACTTTATTCTCAGACTAGTAGCAGTGTGGTGGCAGCAGATAGAGATCTCAGATCTCGAATAGCAGTGTGCTTATGAGGAGGCATTACCATTTCTTTCTGGGGCTTTTTCTTAGAAAGAGGAGACTTATTCCAGACTCTCCTAAAAGACTCTTACAAGTATTTGCCTGGAATTGGGTCTAGCTTTATTCCTACACTGATGCACAACCAGAAAGATGGTTGAGGCCTCGATAACTTGCACAGAATTGAAGTTCTGTTTGGAAGAAGTTAGGTGGAAAGAAGTGCTAAACAGGCCGCTGATAATGTCCATTAAAGAAACATATTGCTGTGGACTGGGTCCTGTTGAAGACATAATCCTCATTGTGACAGTATATTTGGGAATAGGGTCTATAGGAAGTAATTAAGGTGAAATGAGATCACAAGTGTAGGACTTTGATCTGATAAGACTGCTGGCCTTATGGGGGTGGGGGTGGAGAGGGGGGAGAGAGAAAACAGAATGAGGAAAAGTGGGTGAGGACATTGCAAGAATGTGACCATTTGTAAACCAGAAAGAGAGCTTTTACCAAAACTGACCCTGCCAGACCTTGATTGGGGACTAACTGAGAAAATAAATTTCTGTTGTTTAAACCACCCAGTTTATGGCATTTTGTTATGGCAGCCCAAGCCAACTACTAACCACATTAAAGTGATAAGGAGTTAAGATACTATAGAAGTTTCTAGAAAGGTGATGAAATGTTCCTCCTTTACGCCAATTCTATCCCTGGAGATTGTTGCTAAAAACCATTGGTGGTATACTTTTCTAGTCTTTTTAGTTGTTACCAACTGCATGTACACTCATATGTTCATGTGCATACATGTATGTATATTTATAATTGTTCACACATACTTTTTGATAGTTAATTTAATTTAATTTTTTAAAAAGATTTATTGTTTGAGAGAAGGTGAGAAAGAAAGAGCAGTCTCCATAGTTGTACATCATTAGTTGTAACATAGTTTTAGTCCATACCGGTGGATGTAGGGCTTGTATGGGGTGGGAACCAAACTGGGGGCCTCCCTCATGGAGGCGAGAACCTTCACTGCTACCCCGGCAGTTACCAGTTGCACTGCACTTCAGCATATGGGTTTGCATGGGCTGGGGCTGGAATTCGATCCCCGGTTGCAAGGCAAGTGCTCAACCTGTTGAGCTATCCCACCATCCCCAATTTACATTTTTTTTGGCATTGACCTTCTGCTTGCTGTTGTTATACAAGTTGTTTATTTTCACTCAGCAACATAGATAGCCCAACCTCATTCCTCATAAGGATTGCATAGATATATCATGCAGGTGCATCCTAATTTCTTCAATTTCAGCATGAGAAGGTATCGATGAAGTAGCTTCCACATTTATCTGAACATGGAATATCTTCAGGGATTTGTATTCAGGACAACACACTTTCAGACCCTCTGATCTAGAATTACAGGTTCTCCCTGTGTTTGTTGTCTTAAAAAATTTCTTGAAGTTCTCAGGACATTTGACCACACAGAATGCATTTTGCTGACAGTAGTCAAAGGACACAATGACACATAGCACTAAGAAATGGCTGTGCTAGATGGTCTTCATTTGGCCTCTGCTTCAAAAACGCTTAACTTCCCATTCTTGAGGCACTTGGTTATTTTATGCATGACATTGTGCATTATGGAAATTGTGACTTTACTTAACAGTTGACTTCTTCCATCTTGAATGAACTTTCTTTCAAGCTATGTGACTTGACTAGAATAAGTCTGACTAATGAATCTGCAAGCAGTATTTTGGCCACAAAAGATTGAGGCCTCCCTTGAAAAGTTTTAAACATTTGTCTAATGTCAAGAAGGAAAATTAACTCTCATAATTTGTGTTATTTGATTCTAATTTTATTTATTAACAAATACTCTGTAAATGTAGGAAACTCATCTTAGTAAAGTCATTCAGTCTTTAAACCTATTTAATCCTATCAGTGGTGAACCTGGGTGATTCTAACATGCCTGGGGGTTTACACAATTTCCCTGTTTTCAAGAGCCCAGATATTGTTGTTTTTATTATAGATAAAGATGACCTTCCCTTGGGGACTGGATTAGTTTCCAACAGAAAGATTATTCTACAAATGCAATTCCAGTACTAATGCTGTTAATTGTTATGCACATATCTCAGTTTGTTGACTCAGTTGGTTGAAGGTCCAGATGCAGTGCTTTGGATGGCTTGTCAAACAATTTTCATGTCTTCATTTTTAAAGCCTCATTTTGGTTTTGGTTTATTTTAGGTGACAGCACATGTAAGTAGAGAAAAAGAAAAAGAACTTGAGTCATTAAATTGATGGATCAGAGACTTAAATTTTTTTAATGAACTTTCTCTCTTGATTTCAAAAAACTATAAGAAAAAATAACTTTCCCAAGTTCACTTAATCTTCAGCACTTCATTTATGTCAGCAATGGTGTCTTTGTAGACAGGGTGATTTATAAATAACCCATATTTCAGACCATAAAGGCTGGTATATTTTCCATGCTTCATTGTTCAAAAAAAATTTTTTCATAGCACTTTTCAGTTCCATTACATTATTTTTCTTGAGTAATAGCCATCAATTTTCTCATTAGCTCCCATCATGGCGTTGCTTCAAATAATCATGGATTATTTGAATTAAAGAAGAAAAAAAAAAGCCTTCTTCTTCAAACTCCCATCCAAACACTTTCAAAAGTGCATGGCATGTCATAATTATATAATGAATATAATTATACTACTAGAAATCATCAAAAATATGTTAAAGTATATATTCAGGTATGTTAAAGTATATATTTAATTGTATATAGTATGTACAAATACACATGATAAAAATGCATATCTATTATTATCATCACATTCTCCTTGATTAACATAATTTTAATAATACATAGTGGGGGAATCTGGGATGGGATTGCTCAGTGGGTTCAGTGCTCATATTGCAGCCCCAGGGTCCCAGGATCGAGTTCCAGTTCTGGGCTATGTGGACCCATGTGGTGAAATAGGCTGTGCTTCTCACCTTAGTTTGGTTCCTGCTGGGGTGAGCCTCCCATGTGGGAGGCTCCTGGATCGGCTCCTGCCCAGGGCATGCCTCCATGTGCAAGGTCCCCTGCCTAGTTCTTTCCCTGCGCCCACCTTTAGAATGAAACTATGTGGAAAACCAATGATATGCAACTATGGAGACTGTTTTGAGTCCTCCCCCTTCTCCCTGTCTCTCTCTTTCTCTGTCAAAAAGAATAAACATCTTTAAAAGTAATACATAGGCATAATCCAGTCTACAGGTGCCCTAGAACTATTGTAGACATATCTATGGGTCAACAAAAACAAGGTAAAGTATTGGGACATTCTATGGAGGATATGATAACATTTTTCAAATAATCTCCTTTCTTTTCTATCTCTGAATTCCTAAGTAGAGGAAGAGTTTCTTATGCTCTCATATCCATGAAGGCTAATCTGGGCAGGGTATTGATTAAAGGTGTCATTTGACTATTATTATTCCAATCTTTTAATCTTTATGTAACTAACAGGCACATACAGTTTTCTTCAGCCTTGTCTGAGACATTTGGCCACAGTGTAGGAGCTGCCTTAAATGGAAAATACCTTTTAGAAATCTCACTGCACAAAGATGAGGCTATCACATAACATTGTGACTTGGTGTTAACTGATTTCTTTCACTCTCAGCAGTCTAAATCATCCATCCTCACTGAGGAAACTTCATCCAGGAATCAGGGGATCCCTTTGTCTCTACCCTTGTGGTATGCATTGGTTGCTACCAAAGAAACCTCATGGCTGGAGGGAGAAGAGAGAAGGACAATGGAGAGGTGCAGCATTACAAAGCATTAGAGAATATTAAGATGTGTCTAGCTCTCAGGACACCATGGGATCAGGCATCCTTCTCAATACCAACATCAATTTTGTGGAGCTTCAGTAACTTTGAATCTGCCCTCTCAGCTACTTCTGTAGCCTGCATGGGTCCAAAAGGCTTAGAAGATTTATCTCATCCAAGAGTCTTTATAGGCAACACATACAAAGACATATAGGCCTGGGCACATGGAAAGGGGGTGCTGGCCACAAAGAAGGCCAATATGAGTCGATCAGTTTTTCTGTGTTTTTGTCTCAAATTGTTAGACCAAAAATTGGGGGTTGTCTTATACACAGGGGTTACCCAAGTATTGATTTCTTAATGTTGGAATAGAAAAGTAGGGTTCGTCTTATACATGGGGGAGTCTTATACATGGAAAAATACGGTAACTCAATAACAAATGTTCAATAAAGAGTGTTCCCTGTGTTAGACACAGAAGGATGAGGTCATGCCACATGACCTGTTTACTCACCTCATTTTTTTTCTTTCTAAATTGATTGCATAGAAGTCATTGTGCTATAGAACCAACATCATACTTGGAATCAGAAGACCCGGGGTTAAATCTGCTTTGAGGGGAAGCCGGGGTGGCTCAGTGGATTAAGTGCTCACTTTGCAGCCCTGGGGACTGAGGATTGAATCCCGGCCCCGGCCTGTGCAGCCCCATATGCTGAACTGGGGAGTGCCCCCATTTCAGTTCTTACAGGGGTGAGACCCCGGCCCAGTTCCTGCCCTGTGCAGCCCTGCGCCCACCTGTGGAATGAAACTATGTGGAAAAAAACCTATGATGTGCAACTATGGAGACTGTTCTGGGCCCTCCCCCTTCTCTCTGTCTCTGTATCTCTCTCTCTGTCAAAAACAATAAAAATAAATCTTAAAAAAAAAAAATATCTGCTTTGAGAAAGTCTATCTCCCCAATTTTGGTTTCTTCATAATAAAGGGGACCATCTCAAATCTCTTGTAAAGAATTTGAAATGAGTAAGTAAGGACTTGTCACAGAGCCTACCACATTGTGAATACTCTGTGGATTCTGCTATCAATCCACTTTCAAAACAGGGAAGATCCTTCTGTTATTTTTGAGTAAAACACATTATGGTACTTAAAATAGCAAAGGTTCAATGCCCTTATCTCCTGTGTTTTTGAGAACCCGTGTAAAGAGACTGGCCCATCATATTGGGAAAATTGCTCTCTGCCTTACACATTTAGAAGTTCTGAGATATTTTGGTGATAACATCTAGAGATCTACCACATGCAAAGCCTTGGTGCTAGGTGTTACAAGGGTAACCAGGGTACATCCCTTTTCGGAAGAGACTTAAAATTGCAGAAGAGGTTGAGGTAAGTGCATACATTACTATTTAATAATCCCTACAAAATGCAGGAAGATAATAAGGGGAACACAAAAATGGAGAAGTCACTCCTGGGTATGAGAGTCACAAAAGGCTTTATGGTATAGATCTGTTTTTGTCAATCTAGGGTCAGTGAATTCTCAAGAATCTGAAAGAGTCTTGACACAAAAAATGTGCTTGCACTTGAACTCACAATATACTTTCTTACCTAAGATATATACAAAACATAACCTTTTAAGCCATGTTATAGTTGAAAGTAGTTTCATAAGACTAGGCTCTCAGATCATTATTTTAAAAACTGGCAATCTGATATTATTTGCTTTTATGAGGTATTTGTATATTGCTCAAGAATAAGGAACTGTGGTGTTTCAGATGAGGGTAGATGATTGGGTAGAATTTTGGCCTGTGGCACTTCTGGGTTTTTGGGTTTCTGACTGACCCCTATATGTACTTCAGCATTCTTTACTACCCCAGCTATTTCTGGACTATGGTTTTCACCACTCTGTTGCATTTGTTAGTTCCTCTATTTCTTATCTTCCAAAAAATTGTTAAAATCTTTGATTGGCTAATGACTCTCCCCTCCTATTACCTCCACTGTTATAAAATTATTTGTTTTAATATTTCTATGATGAAATTAGTGAAGTTTTGGAAGGAAGGGAAATTAATTCATGTTACCAGTTTACTTTGAATGAGAAGCCCATATCTTCCTTTCTCCTTCTCTGCCTCCCTCTCTGCCTCCCACCCTCATTCCCTCCTTCCTTCCCTCCTTCCCATCCATCCATCCATCCATCCATCTATTCATCTATTCATCCATCCAGTCAACCAACCAACCAACTTACCTACCTACCAACCAACCTGCCATCCAACATACCAAACAACATACCAACCTACCAACCTGCAAATACATTCTTAAAATATCCTAGTTGTGAATGATTTAGTAATCCCAATGGGAAAGAAACGAAACTGTGTAAGCAGAAGTAAGTTTTCTTCACTGTGTAATCTAGTCAAGCCATCAACCTTTTCATGTGTGCTTCCAGGTATTTGAAGAGTGGATTGCATCACATGTGTATTTAACTTACAAGAATGCAACTAAATGTGCAATACACTTACTATTGTACTATAGCAACATAGCAACCATTCTGTAACACTTTATTTTGCATATATATGAGTAATTTTATACTGCATTCATTATGCATTTAGTATGCATATTGTAGGATAGGATTACAGCCTCACATTCATGCACATTGAACTTTAGGGATAATGTAAGGAAACTCAAGGGTCATTTTTGCCTTTGTTAACTCAAGAGCTACAACCCTATGTGCAAAAGGACTCCCCTATTTGTGAGAGCTTGTTGGAATCCTCAGTCTGCTCCCCTACCTCCTCTGACATTAGCCTTTCCCATCCTGGTCTTGGGGACTCTCAAAACCTTTTGTCTGAGTTCTTGGTGCTCATGCTGTTGCTTTTGGATGTGGACATACTTCAGAACCATTTCCCTTTTGTAGACTTTCTGCTTATGATAAGAAAGGCAAGATGGGGCTCTCCTAGCCTTGATTGTCACACCATATTACAGGTTCCCTGGCTCAGTCCCCAGCCTATGTCACAGTCCCCACCTTATGTCACACTCCCTGCGGAGTATTACCAACCAAACCAGTCTGTGGTCTGAGTCTTTTTTTCTCTTATAGACATTACCCATGGTTGATGATGGCCCTCACAAGCTGTCTTTGACAGTATCTGGCTAGAGTTGGGAGGTGGGGATAGGGCACTTTTTTTCTTTCTTTCTTTTTTTTTTTTATTCCAGAGAAAAATGAACAAGTTCCGTGCTGGCCAGAGAGGCTCTGGTTCAATCTTTACACCACATGTTCATGGTTTTCCTTTTCTTTCACCATGCAGGAGCCATCTCAGTTTCCATGTCTGTTTTCTTCTCTCTCCTGGGAAAATAGTGATTAGCAAGATCCATTTGTCATCCATTTTTCCTTGTCCCTCTCAAGCCAGGCAGGAGGGTGGTAATGTACCAGATGGTGCTCTGGGCGCCTGGGCTCTGTTGGCAATGTGTTCAGTGGCTTGTAAAGGCCTTCCTGGTTTTTATCCACCTCTTATTTAGATAACATCCTTTGGATTTAGTTTTTCCACTTTCTATTCCTGCTGCTAGACCCTCCATCCCCCTGCCCCTCCATCCCAGGGCCAACTCTAGAGAGGCTCTAGGGTTTAATTCTAGGGCTACTTCCTTGCTTCTTTCTAGAAACTCTCTGAAGAAACTTGTTGGCCCAAGTAGCCCATGTGCTGCTGGGTGGTGGTGCAAAGTGCCCAGACATTGGGGTCAAATAGACATGAAGCCAAGTTCAAGTTCTGCTGCTCTTTTTTTTAAAGATTTATTTTGTTTTTGACAGAGACAGAGAAGGGAGAGGGCCCAGAGCAGTCTCCATAGTTGTACATAATCAGTTTTCAAAATGATTTCATTCTAAACAGGTTGGTGGGGGACATACAGGGTAGGAACTGGGCTGGGGGCTTCCCAAAGGATAGTCTTAAGGGGACTCTTGAGTGAATATGGTTTCATTGGCTCTGAGGTTATAGCAGCATTTAGGTGACAGCTGACATTTGGGTGATTTCTATTTATTTAGGTCTTTGTTAAATTTTTTAACATTGTTTTCTAGGTTTTAACATTAAAGGCTTGGGTTTCTTTCATTAAATTACCAGGATTTTTATTCTTTTTGCAGCTTTTATGAGTGAGATTGTGTTTTCATTTTTTTTTTTTGCATTATTCATTGCTAGTATACAGAAATACAATTGATCTTCTATCACGACCTTATTGCATATTGTTAGTTTTTTCTTTTAAACTCAATTGAAATATTTTTTAAAGATTTATTTTATTGTTTTTGACAAAGAGAGACATAGAGAAGGGGGAGGGCCCAGAGCAACCTTTATAGCTGTATGTCATCTGTTTTCAACATGGTTTTGTTCTACACAGGTGGGTGGGGACCACGCAGAGTGGGAACTGGACTGGGAGCCTCCAGCATGGGAGGCACACCCCTGCAAGCTTGGGGGTGAGCCAGCGGTCTCCCATGTGGGAAGCTCATCCCAGCAAGAACTAAACTGGGGCCACAGTTCAGTTCAGCATATGGGTCCGCACAGGCTGGGACCGGGACTCAATCCTCCCACCCTGGGGCTGCAAAGTGAGCACTCAACCCACTTAGCCATCCAGGCTTCCCCACATATTGTTAGCTTTGATGGCTATTTAGTGGGTTCTTTAAGCCTATCTATATATGAGACCAAGTCACCTGTAAATAGAGTGGGTTCTTTAAGCCTATCTATATATGAGATCAAGTCACCTATAAATAGAGTTCATTTTATTTTATTTTTTCCAGTCTGCATGCCATTTATTCATTCCCTCCTAAATCCATGCCTAGAACTTGCAGTACAATGTTGAACAGAGGTTTTATGAATGAACATTTTTATTTGTTCATGGTTGTAGGGGGATTTTAAGTAAACCCTTTTATCAGGTCAAGGAAGTTTCCTTCTATTCCTAGTAGGTTAAATGCTTTTATCATGAAAGTGTGATGGGTTTTATCAAATGCTTTTTCTATGTCTATTGAGATGCTGCTGTGGTTTCTATATTCTATATTATTATGATGAATTATTACATTGGTTGATTTTTATATATTAAACCAATCCTGCATTCCTGGGATAAATCCCACTTGGTCACTGTATATAATCCTTTAAATTTGTTGCTATATTTGGTTTCTTCCACATAGCTTTCTACTGATTTCTACTCTGGTCTGTCTTTGATTTCTGCTCTTCCCTGGAGTCCTTTTTCTTTCCTAAAAATAGAGTAGCCAGAGAAGACTTCTTTAAAGATTTATTCTTATTGTTTTTGACAGAGAAAGAGAGAGAGAGAGAGAGAAAGAGAGAGAGAGAGAGAGAAAGAGAGAGAGAGAGAGAGATACAGAGACAGAGAGAAGAGAGAGGGCCCAGAACAGTCTCCATAGTTGCACATCATTGGATTTTCCACATAGTTTCATTCCACAGGTGGGCACGGGGCTGCACAGGGCAGGAACTGGGCCGGGGTCTCACCCTGGTGACAACCGAACTGGGGGCACTCCCCAGTTCAGCATATGGGTCCACACTGGCCGGGGCCGGGATTCGATCCTTGGTCCCCAGGGCTACAAAGCGAGTGCTTAACCCACTGAACCACCCTGGCTTCTTCAAGAGAAGACTTCTTAAAATGTGTTAGATCCATTGATCAAAATTCTGTAGCAAATCTTTTACTTATGGTGAGGTGAAAGCCTTTATGGTGCTTACCAGGGCCTACGCAAATGATACCCTTTTATCCCTCAGCTCAGCTCTTCCTCCTCTCTGCTCACTCTTCTTGGCTCCAGCAGCCTGTTCAATGTGCTATCCCTTGAACATATCAGGCCTACTGTCATCTTAGAGTGTCTGGACATACTTTCTTCTGATACTTGTATGACAATTTCCTTCATGTCTTTGTTCAGATGTTGCCTTATCCATAAGTCCTACTCTAGCCAACTTTTTAAAAACTTGCAGCCCATCCCTGCACAACTGATCTCTTTACCTTTTCCTACTTTTTATTTTTTCCCCATAGCATGTATCACGTTTTTAGAATACCAATTTAATGTATTATTCAAAAATACTTAACTCCAGACATTTATCCACCAAATAGACCAAAAATAAAGAGCCTCCTGGTGACATTTACATGCGTGGCCCAGTGCCTGGATCCCAGTACCATGTGGGAGAAAAAATGATTTACATTTGCTGATTAGTTCATTACTTGTTTCCAGATGTTTGTTTTTGTTCAGACCCTATATGGACACTACATTTGAAACAACATCTTTATAAGCTTTTCTTTTTTCAAGAAAAACATTTACATCATGTTCCCAGTAGGCACACATGTGTGTGTAGGTATATGACAAAACTTTCTCAGGTCACTCCTAACCTTTGCTGCATGACATGGCTCTGATATATTCTATTCCCTTCCAATTTATTCTATTTCATTTACAAAGCTAGTCAGTACCTATTAAATTTATTTTATAATGCACAACCTGCAGATTGAAAAAGGCTCTGCCTAGAAAATGTAGAGAGTTTCAGTTTTAAAAGCAAACCCTCAGGTCTCCCACTACATTCTCTTGAGTCCTTTTGGGGTTTCCTACCCTCTAGTGCACAAGCTTTCCTGGGCCAGCCCTCTGTTCTGCTCTTGACAGAATTTCCTCACAGATACACCATTCTCAGGGTTATAACTATTGTTGCCATTGTAGTGATTCATAAGTGTATCTATGCAACTCAGTGCTCTCCAGGATTCTCGCCTACACTTTGGGAGGCATTCTGAATAGTTCCATTTAGCTTCATCCCCATCATTTTTAGTTCAGCATATCCCAAATCAAAATTGTCATCTTCTTTTTCTAAACAACTCAGTTACCATCCTTAGTCTACTAGTGTCTTTCTTGTTCTCCAATTTACCCTGACTAAAAATTTTAGGCCATCATGGACTCTTCCCTTTTCTTTGTCCTCCATAACAAGCCTGCTATACGGTCTTGTCAATTCTTTGCTGACAACCTTCGTCTCACTTTTCCATCCTTGCCAACATACCTCCTAGATCCAAAAAACTGAATGGTTTCTTATTACCCACAGAAGTGAATCTAAATTCTTTAGAATACTGGGCTATAGCCTCAAACCTGATACCCATCATTGCTCTAAATATGCCTGATGCTGCATGATACGAAGTTGGAAAGAAACAAATCTTGTCTGGTCAGGATTCTTTTTTTTTTTTAAATTTTTTTTTTTTTTTATATATCTTTTTATATTTATAGAGAGTAATTATTTTATCTTCAGTGCATATTTATTTTTATTTTACTTTTGACAGATAGAGAGAGAGACAGAGACAGAGACAGCCAGAGAACCGAACTGTGGGAACTCCCCAGTTCAGCATGTGGGTCCGCCTGGGCCGGAGCCGGGATTCGATCCTCGGTCCTCGG
>PVKE010030519.1:0-19572 GCA_004027555.1 Craseonycteris thonglongyai
CCTGGGGGCTGGGGGGCCGGGACCTGGGGGCTGGGGGGCCGGGACCTGGGGGCTGGGGGGCCGCTCGTGGTGCCGCGTCTGCGGGGGGCCCGTTCCGCCGTCCGCGCCGGGCCAGGCGCGCCCCCTGGACCCGGAGCCCCGCGGCACGGCCTCGCCGGCGCGGAGCTGGCACCCCGTGCGCCCCAGTTGAGGCGGGCGGCCCGGGTCGCAGCGTTGCGCTCGGGGCCCTGGTTGTGCGTCTGCTTGCTGTCCGTCCTCCCGGTTTCCCGCGGCAGCCACGCGATGGGCCCGCAGGCTTCGTGCGCAAACCGTGTAGCGCTTCCCTGCACCGCGGTCACGACGCCGGGCCTGAACGCCGGCGGGTCGTGCTGTACGGAAGCTGCGCGCCACACGGGGTTTATTTATTTATTTTTTCAAGCTGGTAGGTTGTAAAAATTCAAACGATCAGGCGCCGTCATAGGTTTAAGAAAACAAATGACCCTCAAGGAGGAGGGAAACGTGGAGAAAGAGCCGGAAGGGAACGAGAAGAGGGTGGGGGCGCGCGGGCTGCGCGGGGGGCCCCCGGCCGGCGCTGCCGCTGCTCTGGGCCGCACTTGAGGGGAATGGAGAGAGGAGCCCTGGTGGGTCCTGTAAGTGATGACTCCTTTGGCACTGGAGAGATTTCCACTCATAGACGACAACGAGGACACCAAGGAGAGTTACTTTCCTCTGAGCCAGAGAATCATTCAGACGTTAACCGAACCAGAGACGCGTGTATTCTATGATGGAATCGGACATTTGTTATATTCCACCCAACTGGGCTTTCCCTTCATAGGCTACCTGACTTTTTCAGATTGTCCAAGCACGAAGTTTTATGTGTGGATATTGACAAGCAGTGTGATCTATCCCAAACCTGCAATTCATAAGTAAAATATTAAAGTAATAAATTCAGGTTGGAAAGTAAACACTCTATGGTTACTTTACCAACTGTTCCTGAAGGGTGGAAATGGGATGCATGTTTAGGGAGAAAGCGTCTAACATCAACGGTACTTCTTGCGTACATGTTTTAAAACTCTGGTTTTCATATCATTAGGAAACTCATAAATGGGTCTTTTCATCCAAGCAACAAACGTAGTGATGTTGAATGAATGAAAAGAGCTTTAGAGAAATTGCTTTAGAATATAAAGGGATTTATCCTGAGATCAGAAAGCTGCTAAAGGTATAGGGATTGACATGGACAGTAAAAGTACTGGTTGTCCCTTTTTAGGGCTTTCTACCATTGTGTTTCTACGGTATTTCTTTTTCACTGGCAAGTTCAGGATGTTATTGATGGTCAAGTGAAAAACAACAAAGTCTTGATTTCTAAAAAAAAATTTTCCAAGGTCATCATCACTGGATACAATAGTTACATTATTATTTATTTTGCTTAGCTTAACTAAATGTAGCAAACCCTCAAAGCCCGATCACCAGGGAATAACAAGGTAGCAGTGGAGAGACAGAGATGTAGCCATTCTTATTTAAATCTCTTGGCCATATCAGAATTCAAAGTAAAAATAACTCTAGTAGGAAGTTATGATTTAATGCAAGTAGGATAATTAAAAAGTAAAAGCAAATGTGCTATTCCTGTTTCCTGGCCTTATTATCAGAAGTTGGAGGAAGTTTTCATTTTTGTTTTGAGATTTTTGTTTTACCAGAATGAAGGTACTTTTTTTTTCTTTCTCTGTTTCTGAAACTCGTAAGGAGTTGAGCCAAATGTTGGAAGCCATTGCGTTGTCATTTTTGCTGTTTCCTTTCTGTCCTCCAGACCTGTCGTAGTTTGCACTCACATTTTTGGATTCAAGGACGGCCTATTTCTCAGCCCTTTTACTCATTCATGGTAAAATCGACTGTTGGACCCTGTTGCCCACCATCCTTTCTGGAAAGTCTCCCAGGATTAGGCTCATGCCCACTAAATGCACTTCTCTCTCCTTTGGAGGGCACAACTTGGCACTTAGCCCGATTCTATACTTTCTTGTAGCATTTGTGTCATTTTCTGTGTTTGGGTCTTGTGCCTCTGCTTAAACGTTTTAGGATCTAAGACCATGGTTTAGGTTTCTTCTATATTCCGTTTAGCTCATAATGAGTTTTCAGTGTATACCTCAAAGTAGGGTAATAATAGAGGACAAGCCTTTGGTCAGGGCTGACTGAATTAATTCCTTGGGAAAGTCAGGAGCCATTATTTCCTCACTGAAAACTGGGGATAATAAAACCTGCAATGGTTGTCTAAGAGTTGAGCTGTGAGAGTCAAAATAAATTAAATGAGATCATAGATATGAATGAAAGTGTGTTTGTTGTAAAGAACTTCTTAAATGTAAAGGGTTGTAATTGAGGCAAACATACAGCAAACCTTTACTGAGCAGCCATAGTGTGTTAGGTATGTTCTGGGTTCTGGGGGTGCTGTTCAGGGGGAACAGGAAATCCTCCATGCAGAGTGCTTCAGTACTTAACTGCTTCTGGCACCCAGTAAGCACTCTAGTGTGGCTACATGGTAGAATTATCGTTGCCATTGCTGTTGCCATTGGTAATAGTATAGGACCATGCTTCTCAGAGAGTGGTCTGCAGACCTTTGCCAGACACAGAAGTTACCTGTTTGCAGTGAGATAAGAAACTTGTGTCAGAATGTAAACAGACTATGGCACTAATCAAATTGTTTCGGTCAGCTGACATTTTTCATAGCAAGACTTCTGCACTGAAGGAAGCAGTGAGTTGATTTATGTTCTTGTGCAAGCTCCTTATCTTGCCACAGACAAGCACTCTGAATAGAATTGGCATGGAATATTGGCCCAGTGATCCCGTTCTCAAAAAAAGAATAACAGCCCTTTATCCTGAAGAGTTATTTTTCACTTGTAATGCCTCATTTACCTTCTCTTCTAAACATTAGAACCATGGGTTATAAGTTTATTGTTTAATAATTCAGCAAGTTTTTATGGACCACACAGTTTGTGCAAAGCCCCATACCTGATTTTGTAGAAGTTGAAAAGATGGCTGTGAACTGGATCTTGACTTTAGGAGGGAGGAGACGGAAAGGGACAGACAATCTGAGGGAACTTGCTGAGTGCGTGGAGCGAGCGCTTTGTAGTACAGCTGGTTCCTTTTGCCAAGCTGCCCCCAAAAGGAAAGAGTTAACACTGTTTTCCTCAGCATCTGTACTGTCGTCATAGAGATCAGAGGTGACTTCATCAAGGTAGGATTCTCAACACCGGGAATATCAGTGTTTAGATAAAGTGACAAAAGTACAACTTTTTAAAGTTAGTGTTATGTGTTGCTTCTTGGCCTTTTGGCTAAGATCAAATGTAAAACTAGTATTATACAAATCTCATCCTTAGTTTTTTGTTTTGTTTTTTTAATTACTGATTATTTGATCCTGCGTGCAAGTATCTGAATAATAAATACTGCTCTGCAGAATATGAAGAGGTATTAAATAGTAAAAACTTGTAGTTTCTATAAAAATTAGCATTGATTCTTCAAGAAAAAATGCATTAGTCAAATAGTGTTAAAACATTTGGGACTCATACAAAATGAATAATCTTTTTTAAATGCAAGGGTTGTGTGTGTGTGTGTGTCTGTCTGTCTGTCTGTCTCCCTCCCTCCTCTCCCCTCCCCAGTCCTTTACCTAACAAATGGAAATGAAAAAGGATTAGCTGGAATTAGATCATAGAACAGGCTATTTTCACAGACCTATGGGAAATGATTTTAAATGCTTGGATCAAAAACAAAGTTTAATGTTGAAAAGGAGTTAGTGTGAGGCTTGAGGTTCTGGCTCAAGGGAGAACCAAGGGCCTATATACATATTTCAGTGTGTGAATTTGGGGAGTCACCAAACTTTAGGTTATGTCCTTTATTAAAGGATATTTATCATTAATGAAATGGACAGAAAAGTCACAGAAATCTAGAAACAGTGAATTCCTGGCAGAAGTGTTCAAACTTTATTCATTCCACTATAGTGAGCTAACTTGCACTTTGAGAAGAGTGAGCTAACGAAACTACAAACATGTGCAGAAGGCTTGCAGGGGACCAACCGAGGGGACCAGGGAGGTTGTCACGGCGTCTCTCGCGTGAAGGACGAGGGCCACGCAAGGCCAGAAGCCTGAGGGGTTTCACAGAACCTGGTCGCACTTAACATGAGGCAACTGGGGAGCTGAGCACAGGACCTCTGAAGTGCGGACACTGTCGACAAGTACCTGAGTGCTGGCCGCGTTGTGATGCGGGGAGCAGAGGAGCCCCAAGCTCTGTGTCCCAGGGCCTGCACCCGGCTGGGGGACCCAGCCGTAAACAAAACAGAGGCTTCAAACACACAGTGTGTCAGACAGTGTACGTGTCCAGGAGAGAAGACAACAGGGAGAGAGGCCAGGCAGTCGGTTGGGGTGTGGGACGTGAGTTAAAGTTTAAACCGAGTAGCCAGGTGGCCAGTAAGCTCTCAGTGAGTTCACATTTGATTTTAAAAAAAAAAGAATGAAAAAAACTTTGAAGTGCGGTTGCCGATAGCCATTTGGAACCTGAGGCAAGGACTTTGGGACAGAGAGGAGCTGCACGGGCAGGAGGCAGGCATGTCCGGGGCTGGGGCTTGGTGGGGTCTGGGCTAGAGAAGGCTGAGTGAGGCCGGGGCTGTTGGAAATGAGGTCCGAGAGGTGCTGGGTCCAGATCCCACAGGACTGGTAGATCCCGTCAAGGATTTCGGATTTTCCTCCTGCTGAGGTGAGATGGGAAGCCTTGGGCCTTTTTGAGCAGAGGACATGGCTGACTTTAACAGCGTCACTCTGGGTTGAGAAGTGACTGCAAGGAGCTGCATGAGGCTGGAAACACAACCGACCAGTCAGGAGGCGATTACAATAACCCAGCAGAGAGGGTAGGGGCTCAGAGCAGCAGCTGGCCGTGGAGCTGTGGGGTGCTGCCTGTATGTGGAAGGTAGAGCTGACATGATCAATGTATTCGTTTTTATGGCCCCAGGAACAAGTGACCACAAATGTACTGCTGCCGTGTAGGTTCCGAGTCTGTCATGGGTCTCACTGGGTTCACATCAAGGCGTGGGCAGGGTTTCGTTCCTGTCCTGGACACTGAAGGAGGATCGGCTTCCGTGTCTTTTCCGGGGTCGGGCGGTCATCCACACCGGTCCTTGGCTCGTGGCTCCCTCCCTCCACCTCCAAAGCCAACAGCGTCGCATCTCTACTCTGCCATGGTCCTGTCCCTTTCTGACTAGTGCTGGGAAAGCTGCTCTCATGCGAGGCTCCTATGATGAGATTGGACCCAGCGGATCATCTCCCATCTCAAGACCCTTAACTTAATCCCATCTGCAGTCCCTTTTGCCAGGAGAAGGACATGTTCACAAGCCCCGGGGATTAGGCGTGGACATCTTTGGTGGCTGTCTTCTGGCCGCATAACCATTGAAGGGTCAGATGTGAGACTGGAGGTAAAGAAAAATCAAGGATACCTTCAAATTTTTTGGTCTGAGAAAATGAAAGGAAGTTCTGAGATGGGGGGATGAGGTTTGGATCTTGTGATCTCAGGGAGTTGTCAGGATGTGTAAATGGCAGTCTTTCCCATTGGACGGCATTAAAGCCAGGAGACGAGACCACACAGGCCCCTTACAGAGAGAAAGGGAACAGGCCCAGACACCGGATGTTAGAAATCCCTGCAAAGGGCCAACACTGTGCATCTGAGAATTTGATAGACATGAACAGTGCATTTATATTAAACTGAATATGAAGGAAGATGCAGAAAAGGAGAACCAAATAGTGAAACATAAATGAAAGTGACTCAGAACATATTTCAGTCTTGTTTTCCCTAATCCCTTGCAAACTTTATCCTTCCTTTTCTATGAACTGTATTTTTAGAATTACTGGACCAGAGCCAAAGACATACAAACAACTAAGACTCAACTCATCTTACATCAGCTTCTGATTAGATCTTGTGCGGGGTGTATCATATTGGAGATACATGGTCATAAATGCTTGTTTGAGTTATAATAGATCTCTTTGAAGGGCAATCCTTGACGAATCATGCAATCTACAGTATACATGTAGGCTGGCTTTGAAAAGGAGCAAATGCCAATATTTCGGATTTAAAATTCTTATAGTGGAATGTAGTTTATACTGATAACAAGAATTCCTATTAAATTTTATTTTGAATGGCATGTAACCTACGGTATTATTTGTTTTCCCTAGCACATTTGCCTGCAGATAAGAATGGATCTCGTATACACTTCATTCCATCTAATTAGGAGGAAAGACTGGCATGGCTCATCAGCTGCAGGATAAGTGGGGAGAGCTGTGTGTACATCATGGGAGCCCCTCCAAATCGGGAGCACAAAGTAGAGAGCAGCCCACGTGTCTCTGAGGAGCAGAAAGAGAGAGCTGTCAGCTTTCATGGCCTCACCCCTCAGACTCACTAGATTGGATACAGAGCACTCTGTGGTTTCCAGGTGTTTCTGTCAAACTGGCCTAACTGGTTTCTACTGGGCCTGGTGGGAGAGCAGGGGAGGATAACAGAGGGTCTCAGGCCCCAGAGCAGAGCAGGGCTCCAGGGTAGCAGGCTGGCCTTTGGCCCCTGGAAGTCTGAGGACATCCTTCTTTCACAGGACTGATGGGCCCCGAGTCATGAAGAAGAAGTTCAGTGTGAGTGCACTCGGTTTTAGGAGGTCTCTGGCCAGCGGCCTGCCTCTCCATGTGGCTAGGGCGTCTCAGACAACGACAGCTGGTTCCCAAGGGGAATGTGTCAGGCATGCGGATGCCCCGGAAGTGGTTCAGCATGGCTTCGCTAATTCTTCTGGTCACAGCGAGTCACAGGGCAGCTCAGACTCAAGGGGAAGGAAGCAGACATCCCTGTCCGTGGGAGGAGTGGCCGTCTTGAGTCCACCATAACATCGCGTGGGGGATTCGTCTGTACACACTGTATGTGTTAGCAGGGGCCAGGCGAGCCTTAGCTCTCTAGAAAGATGGCTATTCAGAAAAATTAACTGTTCCCCGAGGGCTCAAAGTAGCCAATATTTTATAGATTTGATTTTAATTACAAGATTATTACACTTTGAGGGAGCATTATAAAATTAAGAGAAATCGGGCATTTGTTTGGTAAAAATAAGAGCTGAGCTTCATCTGTTTCAGGTGCAAGCGTTCAGAAATAGCACCTAAGAGGCCAACATTGCCTATAATAACAGCAATTTAGTTTACGTGTTGGATGAGAACCCTTGTAAAGGATTCTAATCAGAATAAAATTAGAACTAAATGTCAACATCTTTGAAGCAGAATTTTCTGATTTTTGAATGCCCTCTCCAAGCTAGCTCCTCCTGTGGTCTCATGTTACGGGTTTCCTGGAGCTATTCTGAGGATCCAGCCCCACCCCTGGGAGTAATGAGGAGTTAGTTGTGATGTTAACCTGATTGCATTTGTGTTATCAACTGTTGTAACTCCATTGTAATTTTGAAACAGTGGCTTTCAGAATGGATTTTGAAGAACTAGAATGCCCTCCCCGCTCCAGCTATTAGTTTCTCCCCTTTTGGGCCTATTTGTGTTTAAGTTTTTAAAAGTTCTGTCCTGCTCTCGGTCCTACCCTCCAAGTGCTTCTTGGAGGACTGTTTTCCTGGCGACTGGGTGCACCAGTGGGTGCTTTTCTCGTCACTTGTCACGAGGGGCTAGCTAGCTAGCCCTCTGTGCCCACTAGCTGACCATCTAAACTAAAGCAGTAGTTACCATAACGGTGCTGTGAGATGACTGATTTTAGTGACAGAATGTCATGAACTGTTTATGGTTTGTTCTCTTTTACTTGAGTTTTTCTGTCTTTAGTTTTCACCCGGTTAATGTAAAAATGGGCTTATTTCCAGCAATACTGACTGGATTTTTTTAAAATCACTAGTGATTGTAAGAAGATGGACTTACCAGACATTCAGGAAATAAGTTAGTGGTATAAATTTTGCTCTTTCTTGGGTAATTTCTCTTTGTTTAAATTAAATGTTGTCTTGTTGCTTCTTGACGTGTTGGGCTCAAGACCTTGAAATCTCAAGAAATGTGCTTGAGATTTCTGGCTTAATTAAACAACAACAAAAGACCACATTAGTAAAAGTTAGCCATAGCCTCTGGTGGAAAATAATAAAGTCACTTCCCATTGAAACTGGCACTTGACTTTGTAAACTGGCACAAGCAAATGTAAAATTAAGTTTTTAAAAAATATTTTCCTTTTAAACTAGGGGATTTCTTAATTAGAAAATAATAATAATAGACTTTTCTGCAACCAGTGTTAGGGGAACACTCACCAGGCACTCTTAGGTCACCCTTTTATAAGGTCCAGAATCTTGTAAGGTCCAAAATCACACTGTCCCTGTAGCTTTCTATTCACTGTCGGTCAAGACTCAGGGGCTTGTGACAGAGATCAGGCAGAGACCAGGTCCAGAGTGGAGTCACTTTCCAAACAGCCCCGGAAGAAAATGCTGCTGACCACACTTTAAGGGCTAGCCTGTGATTCCTGGGCCCAAAAAGCCGGCAGCACAAATGACAGCAACTGGCTAACAGAAAAAATCATGCTTTTGCTTTGAACGCCTCTGGTGTTGCTTATGAACGTCTTGTATGTGTCCCTGATTTTCCTTGTCTGTTTGTGTATTTTCAGCGTGGTTCATTGACCATCTTTTAATGTGCTGAACGGGGCTGGAGGCAGCCACACAGGGAAGAACAGAGAGGAGCCGAGGAGCCCAGCTTGCTAACGTCGCAGGCACTGGGCCGCTGAGTGAGGCTGAGCGGACTCCCAGCCCCGTTGGCATCGGCTGGCTCCGGATGCCCGCTGCCTGAGCTCGCTCTGGGACGAGATGGAAGAGGAGCTGGACTGCCCGAACTCCTCCTCCGAAAAGCGCTACTTTCCCGAATCTCTGGATTCCAGCGACGGGGACGAGGAGGGCGCTCTGGCCTGTGAGGACCTGGAGCTGAACCCCTTTGATGGGTTGCCGTATTCATCACGTTATTATAAACTCCTGAAGGAAAGAGAAGCTCTTCCAATATGGAAAGAGAAATACTCCTTCATGGAGAATCTGCTTCAAAATCAGATTGTCATCATTTCAGGAGACGCTAAGTGTGGGAAGAGCTCTCAGGTGAGTGCCCACCACAGACCCCTCCGTTGTATATGCGGTGCTTTTTCATCACTTAAATAATTACAGTATCGCAGCACTGTGTTCTGTTTTAGTAATGACTAATCTAAACCAAACAACAAAGCAAACGAGAGCATTAGCAGTTTGGCCATGACAATTAAGTCACCCTACTTTGTATATTTAAGCCAGAAGAATAACAGTCATATACTTAATATGGGTATTAATTATATTTAGTGTACCACTGAATTTCCTCTAGAATAGTAGCAAAAAATCTGTTTATATTATCTTGTCGCACATACTGTTTTAGAAGATGTGACAGATGTTACATAGCCAGAGTTTTGGGGACTTACCTGCCATGTTTATATGCCCAGCATTCTGAAAATGAAGATGTTTGGGTATGCTTATTGGTGAAGCTGGGTATCCTACAGAAATTCTAAAGCACAAGGAAGTTCTTATTTTCCTGACTATAAGAAATAACTGAGTGGCTGTACATTTCCAGGTCTAATGAGGAGGAAAGAATTTAAGGGGGATAGTTAATGAATACTTACTGTCTGGATTGAGGTTCCATTTGAACTTAGGGTTTTGGTTTTAGTGAAGTCTATATTTTACCCTTAAATTGTAAAGCAAGCAGCAGTCTCATTTTGAATTGATTTCTAGATTCTTATGATGTAACAACCATCATAGACCCCAGAGGTAGTCTGATGGAAGGAACCCTTTCACTTTTCAGATGATGAAACTGGCTCAGAGGGGTTTGTGATCTAACTCATGTGACAGCGCTCTGCGCTGGAATTACAAGGACACCTTCCACTGTACACGGCGGCTCCCCAGTTTACTGTCTCTGCAGCTTGTTTTAAGCACAACTTGGAGAGAGGCGAGATAGACAAGAGGTGTTTTTCTTCCTTAATCTAATTTATAGTTACCAGTTTCAAGGGTTTATTATGATTTGTTATTTGTGATGTTCAAACATTATTTCAGTTTGCCATAAGCATCTAAGATGAAAACTGAATGAATAATTTTCATGATTTCTATGGACAAATGCCAAGTTTTAAATTATTAATGTTTTCCTTTTGCAATAATTTTAGACTTACAAAAAAGTTGCAAAAATATTGAAGATTTTCCATCTGTGATTCTCCCAGATGTTGCCATTTGAGCACAGCTGCTCCATCATTCCCCTGTCATCACGGTGTATGCACACATGCCTTATTATTGTTATTCTGAATCTTTTGAGAGGAAGGTGAGGGTATATGCCCTTTGCCTCCAGGTACTTCAGCAGGTGCTAAAAACTGATATCAAAATCAGAGATGTAATATTGATGTGTAATTATTATATAATTTACAGACACTGAAATTCCACCAATTTTCCCACCAGTGGCTTTTATCATAAAAATATTTTTGTAGCCCAGAATCCAACACAAAATTACATTACATTTAACTGTTGTTTCTCTTTACTCACCTTTAATCTGAAACAGCTCAAGTCTTTCCTTGTCCCTCATGAACTTGACATTTTTGAAGAGTACACGTTAGGTGGGTGTTCTGTACAACATCTCTCAATCTGAGTCTAATCCTTAGGATTCGGCTCCACTCAGTCGCTCACAGCAAGAAGCCCACGGGAGCCGTGGTGTCTGCCTCAATGTCACCCAGGGACACAAGAGTGGTTCCCGGGACTCGTAACGTTAAATGTTATAACTTGGTAAGGTGGTGACCCTCTTCTTTACCGTGAAGTCCCTGTTTCCCTCCATTATGTAGAAGACATAGAGAGATGCTGTGAGACTACGTAAAGCTTGCCTCTCATCATATGTCCACCTCCTAGTTTAGCATTTGATGATTCTTCCCTGTGACATTACACTGGTGGTAACCAAATGGCTAGTTTTCCGATTCTGACATTCCTTCTGTATTCGTATTTTGAATCCGTCTATAAAGCTGTTTCTCTTCTTCATTATTTATTTATTCATTTATGTATGTCAGCATGGACTCATAAATTCTTATTTTATTCTATGGGTTATAACCCGTTACTAAGCCCATTTATTTTGTTGCTCAAATCATCCCTGATGTGGCTGGTGAGAACTCCTTCCAGATAATTTCTGTGTCTTTTTGATATGACCCCATCATTCTTTGGATACTTCTTTGCTTTCTGGCCCAGTAAGATGGCTCATCTCGTGTTCCTGGTTCCAGTCTTGGAAAGCCATTTTTATCAAGGAGCCCCAGTACCTTTTAGTGAGAATTGTATTAGAAAAACAAGACCTGCGAGCTTTGTGTCCATCACCACTGGTTTGTAATTGCTTCTCGACCCTCTCAGT
Organism: Craseonycteris thonglongyai; assembly: GCA_004027555.1. Classification (NCBI taxonomy): domain Eukaryota; kingdom Metazoa; phylum Chordata; class Mammalia; order Chiroptera; family Craseonycteridae; genus Craseonycteris; species Craseonycteris thonglongyai. Next base: position 11,379 of record PVKE010030519.1, read on the forward strand.
GGACAGAGCAAGGAAATACATATGTGCGTGTTGAGTATAGACACATCTCTGTCCTTGTCTGTCAGTCTATTTCTCTTCCTACCTATCTAGAGCTATTTCTCTTTCTGTTTCGCTGTACCTTCATACCTTGGTACTCACCTGCTTTGAAGCTTGTTGAATTTGGTACTTGACACATTTTGATGGAAAAACTTTGTCCCAGCCCTTGTCATTTGTTTGGGACTAGACGCCCAAGTGAGAACTTGTCCGTGTTGATGGCCTCATGACTCGCTACCCTTTCCAGCCGAAACAAGGGGTCACGCATTAGTCACGCAATCACTCTTGCCCTGTGCACATCCCTTTGCGGTCTTAGGTTCTGTGGTCATTTTGTGTATTTGTGGTTTGGAAATGTATTAAATTTATTTACATTATTCTCATGGGGAAATTCTGTTTGACTTGTTTTTGGTACTCGTGTGTCCTGGAACCAATTATCGATGAGTATTGAGGTACCGGTACCAATGATTCAATCAGTCTCTCTCTCTCTCTCTCTCTCTCCCTCCCTCTCTCCCTCTCTCCCTCTCTATCTATGCACATCTTTAATACCAGAGGCTCATACTGATGCCTCTGATTGCATTTCAGCACTATGGGGCTCATTCTAGCTTTCCCCATTCCCATGTGTGTAACTCCCTTCTCTAACTAGGAGAAACCTCCTCTCATTGTTCACAATACCTTTACTTGTTCAGCCTTAGAATACTCATAATGTCCACTAGTTTTAAAAATTTTTTAACTATATTACTTCTTGAGTTTTTGTTTAGAATTTGTGGTCTTTAAGGGCAAGAATTACAGGTAGCATTATATAATATGTGCCTAGCAATTGTTTCTCATGTCATTTTTAACTTCTCAATAACTTAAGTCATTCTTGTTTTCTTTGAAGTGGGAAGGCAGGGTATATTTTCAGGGTGGGAGCAATGAAAATAGTACTCAAATGATGAGAAGATGGGCCTATTCTAAACTAATTTAAGTAGTGGGAGCAGAGAAAGAGCTTCTAATATGTTCTTGTTCCTCGGCATTTAAACCTTTCAAAGAAAAGCCTGTCTTCAGACCCAAACCTCCCAAAGGCGGGCCGCAAATGTTTTGCTGGACCCCACAAATTCCATTGGGTGCAGGTGGAATGATGGCTGTTTTGTGACTGGCCCAGGAAAAGAGGACAGCTTCTCATGTACTTACAGAGCCTTTTCCTCTAACCTTTTTGGGGACAGGTTTATTAAAAAGCCTGAAAGAGAATGACGTATAGGATTTAGAATGATCCATTTTGCTTACTTCTCCCTAGCTTTTGTCTTGAAATTTGCCATGAAATGCATGGGTTGGTGAGATGAGTGAGCATGCTGTAACTGCGATCGAACCTAAACTGAGAAACTGTGTGGAACACCTCCACCGCATCGACCGAGTAAACTTGCCCCCAGTGTCTGCTGGTCCATCGCCCCTGTGCTCCCTCACACCGAGGTGTGCAGGAGTGTGCTGTCGGGACATGTGGCATCTCGTCCAGAAGGGGCCCACTCCTCCGTGCCATATTCTGACACATGGGCTCCCCCGGGCAGCCCTGGGGGATGTGCTGCAGGCATGCTGTCACCGGGAGCCCTGCCTTTGCAGGAACTGGTGGGTCACGAGGTTCCTTTCCGTTCTGAGATTCCGTGACTGTTGAGTGCACGGGACCTTGGCACCAGCTCTCTCTCACTGGTCCCGAGGAGCAATTGGGCTGTCTTGGTGACACTAGTGAAGTCAAACGAGGGTGGGGGTGCCTTTGAGACTGGATGTACGCAACAGCAGTAGCATGTGTCTCATGTCACTTATTGAGGTGACAGAATCTCTAGCCCTGGATGGGAAGGACAGGAAGCCCTACACGAGTGTTACTCATGTGGATGTCCTCTGGCCGCAGTAGCAGCAGTGACATCACGACGTTCGATGCTGCTGCTGCTGTCTTGGTTCTGCACTGGATCGTGCCCACCTTGGGGACACTGGACCCCAACCCGCCCGAGTCCCGTAATGCAGCCTCATGCCTGTCACGTGGAGGCAGCACTGGTTCAGCTCTGCCTGGCTTTCTGAGTTCGTACGACATGTAGAACTTCAGTGTCTAACATGGTCGATAAAGCCCTGATGTAGATTAGATGCTGGTCCCCAGAGGAGCAGACTGGCCAGGGTCCCGGGGGTTCCCTTTCACGTAGGAGATAAGCGCCGAGGATGCAGCTTCGCACCCCCTCTCGCCGTCCACACTAACGCTGGCCGCCCACCTTGCACACCCCAGGGGCGGCCCGCAGTGGACTGAGGCTCAGAGCCGGAGGCCTGCTTACTGTCAGGCTTACCACTTTGGCGCAAAGTACAGACTAGAAAATTGGCATTTGGAAAGTGGATCGAGAGAGCGTGAAAAAAATTGTTAGGTGAGTGCAGAATGAAAATATTCAAAATTGTGATTTCCAGTAGGGAGAGTCTCTAGACCAAATACATGTAAGTCTGGGTGTTGTCTCTGCCAGAACTCGCACACACTGCTCTGTGAATGGGTTTCTTTTTTCATGTGTGAAAGGAGCCGTTTCCTGCCTTTTTTTTTTTTTTTCTTTTCTCATCAAATTGTACAACTTTTGCTAAGTAATTAGTGCTGCTCAAGTCACATCCAAATTCAGTGTTTCTGGGTTAAAAAAAAGGTAAGGCCAAATGATTCATAGAAAGGTGCAGCTGTTTAAGCTTTCCTAGTTCTCATCGGGCCAACTTAGAAGGCTTTCTGAACATCAGGGGGGAGAGGGAAATGGCTTCCAAAGAGAAACTACTGGGGGGAAACAAGCTCTAACTTACTTCCACGGTGACAAGGGTCAGGTGCTATGGGGACAAAGACAAAGCTGCTCCTAGAGGAGACCCAGAACCAGGGCACAAAATGGCACTTACAGTCTTTATTTCAAGTGCAGGGAACACAGGAGTCCCTGGAAGCTGTCATTTTAGGGTCACTCGCACTTGTGAAATGTTCGCATTTCCAACATTTGCATCGTCATGGTCTTTTTAAGCCAGGACTTTGAGTGGCCAAGGCATCCAAGTTTGTGGGGTACCTTAGGTTGCATGGAATGATCCAGAAGGTATGCAAAAGCAATGTAAGCGTAATAAAAGGACAGATGACAACGATTCCTCTCCTCTCTATTCAGAGGCAGCCTTTCGGCGTGCATTTGCATCACTTGCTGTGATTGTCCATATGGGACTATCACTGAAAGGTGGGATACGTCAGACGCTGTCACAGCTGCATGTCACGGGGCTTTCTGCAGTGAGTTGTGACTTGTGCTCAGCTGCTAACTCCACTGTTAACTCAGCAAATGTGCCTACACTAAGCCCAGTGTGTATGTGTTCAGTCTTCCACTGGTTATCTTAACTGATATTTAGGAGGGCTGTTCCCATTTCCGAATTCATTTCTTTGCCACGTGGGTAAAATAATTTGCTCCTTGTGGAGCGCAGAGGGGAAAATGAGGACTGTTGGTTGGTATATTTGTTGCACTGCCAGGCCTATGTGATGGGTATACCATTATAAACACACTATAATGATCTAGTCTTGTAGAATGTTGATGTGACTAGATAGGAATAAATGAAATGCAGTCAGAAAAACAAAATCAGAAGCTTGGGAACACAGCTCCTATTTTAGTGAAACTGGATGGTGTCATTTTAGTAACAATCCTAGCTATGTAAACGCTGTCCCCTGACACTGCCATTAGGTTAGGAGAGGAATGCTGGCTGAGAAGCTCACATCTTCAATCACTTCCTTTGTATAAAGATGCTTGGAAGCAGCTGTGGCTCAGTAGACGCTACACTAGGTGAGAACGTGGAAGATTGGCATCGGCTCTGGTTGTGCTGTTTACTGGCAGTATGACCTGGTCAAGGCGCCCTCCCTGTGTGAGAAATGAAGGAGTGGCCTCCTTGCCTGCTAGGTAGCTCTCAGCTCTGAAACTGAGTGACTTCCGTGCCTGCCTCTAGCTCGGGCCCCTCCCTTTGGCTCCTGCCTGTTTTTCAGTTGATCTCCCGATAGCTACACCAGAATGTCCTCCCGTCAAGATGACCTTAACATTGGCTGCCTTCCCGGAAAGGTCATCTCCCTCCCCTCCCAACTCCTCACCCCCACCCCGAGAACTGTATGCTACTGTGTAGTTTGCTTCTTTCATTCATTTTATTTTTCCACTTTCTCGTTAGTAATGATGCCATTGCCTTTGTATTTTAAGTTAGAAATCTTGGAACACTTGTTTCTTAAGCATAGTTAGTCTCCCGGGGGTGGGGGGTGTGCTCATTCTCCCTTGGCAATCAGCATCACTTGGTTCTCTTACTTGTCTCCCATGCTAAGTCCTGATCCAGGCCTTTCTCTCCCTTCTTTTTAATTATTATATCCATATCCATCCACTCATCCCAAATACTTATTATCCCTACTGTGTGTCAGGCCCTCTGTTAAGTATTGGAGATAAATATGAGCCATACACATGCAGCCTAAGGACTTCTCAGTCAGTGGGGAGACAGAGATCCAAATATGCCGTTTTAATGCCGTTTTCCACGAGAATGATGTTTGAAGTCCTGGCTAGGCAGCCTAGGTAGTGCACCCTTACATGAGCGAATCAGGTTAAAAAGCAAGAATACAAAGTACTTGCTAGGGAACGAGGGAGACGGCAAGTGGTACCTGAATTCCCAGCCAGGCGATCCTAGTTATGTGACTGTGAAGCAGCAGTTCAAGGCAGAGTACTTTACAGACTCACAGACACTGGAAGCACTTATGGACGGTATAAGAAATTAATTGTCCGTTCAGCAAGTATTTATTGAGTTCTGGGGTTACTTGGTGACTAAGACAGGCCTGTGTTCTCTGAGCTCTCAGGGCCTAGCGGATGGGTGGAAGTGCCAGGACAGGACCGCAGCCACAGGACGTGGGGTCTGTGCGCAGTCGTGGGGAGCATACTTGGGGGTCGCTGCCCGGGGGTCACAGCAAGCCTGTGAGAAAATGGCACTCTCATCCATTCTACTCATTTTACTGGGAAAGAAACTGAAGCTTAGAGCAGTTGTGACTAACAAGCCAGACCTAGAACTCCCGACTTCGGTCCCATAGGCAGCTTGTTTTCTCCAGTGTCATGCCATGACTCCAGATTTCCCAAGTGCAGTGTCTACATGTGCATTGCGCAGAGAATCAAGTTGGTACTGAGTAAAGGATTACTGACTAGTTTCCAACCTGCTGACAAGGCTGACACCTATCGTAAAACGGAGAAACTACACTTGCACTTTTAGTCAATGGGAATTTGCACTCTAAGGCTGTCTGTCATTCATTGTGGAGTTACTTAGATTGCTGGTAAGTTATGTTAATTTTTCTAATTACAGTAAGCACTAAAACTTAATAATTCCATGATGGACCTAGTAAATAGCAAAGCTCAAGATAATTAAGTATTAAAACTTCTAAATATTTTAAATCTATTTTAAAAACACTGTTGGAATGATTTGTTTAAAAAATTCATGTTAACAAAGCATAATTTATTGGCTGTGCCTTAGAATTGTAGCATACAAATGAACTCTCGTTTCTATTGTAATAATTCTTACACAAATGAACTTGATAACATCAATTGATCCATAATACATTTTTAATAAAAGGGCGTTTAAAATAAATGACTCAGAGGAACCTTGGCATTGACTCTTTGCACATATGGACAGGTTGGTTCCCCCACTGGGCCTATTTTTCATTGTATTTAGATGATAAATGCCAGTATATTTATCATTTACCGTACTACCAGGGATACGTTAAGTAGGCTTTTCTGATTATTTTGTTATAATCACTTAGATTTAAATGTAAATGCTTTAAGTTTGAGTCACTATTTTTCATCTAAATGCTATTTGATGTTTACATTGCTTAAAACAGTTGATACCAGAAGCCATATTTTTGATGGAGCTTTCTTGTAACCAGAAAGAAAATAATAATCAGTAAATATATTAGTCTTTTCATAAATATAGCTGAGGTTAAACATTTTTTCCCTTTGTCTTTATATCCCTTTTTTTTTCTCTAAGAGTCAAACTTTATAATAGTGTCTGCTAACTCCTTTTTACTCTTTATTTACTCGTAAGCATTGTACATAAACACGGGTTGTTCAGAGTTTCGCAAGATGTTAGGAGCCCCTGTGCGTCATTTCTAAGGGTTGCTGTTTCCGGCAGGAGCTGACCTGTCTCCATCCCCACTGCAGGTTCCCCAGTGGTGTGCCGAGTACTGCCTGTCTGTGCACTACCAGCACGGGGGCGTGGTGTGCACACAGGTGCACACGCAGACTGCAGTCCAGCTCGCCCTGCGGGTGGCCGACGAGCTGAATGTTAACATCGGTCACGAGGTGGGCTACGTGATCCCCTTTGAGAACTGCTGCACCAGCGAGACAATCCTGAGGTTGGTCTGGGGGGATTCCGTCTGCTGTGCCTGATGACTCCTGGCTGTGTCCTGCACCCTGGACGAGTGTGTTCTCGCAGTCTACGCTTTACGCATCTGTACTGTGCAATCGTAACTCATCCGGGGTTCCTGGTCTAGACTTCTTCCATGACTCCCCGAAATCCTCAGGAAAAGGTACCCCTTGTTAGTGGCCCCCAAAGACCTTCTGGCTTGTGCTTCTCAAGCTCCACCTCAGGATGGGCCACGCCGGTGTGTCTGTGTGGCCAGGTGGACACGTGGGTCTCTTCAGACATGTCATTGCCTCTGCTTGCAGTGCCCGCGCTTCTGGGCTGGGCTGATTCCTCATAGCCTTGCAGAGCTCCACGCCAGGCCACCTGCTCCAGGAAGTCCCTGACCCTCCCTCCCGCAGTGTGCCTTAGAACACCCTGGTGGGTTCCCCAAACTTGGGATCGGCTGTCGTCATGGCAGCGCAGCTTGTTTTCCAAGCTGCCTTTTCAGTCTTACTGGGCCCCAGAAGCCTCATTCTACCCCATGTTGTGGAGAAGGGACATCCCTCTTTTATGTTTTGTTGTAGCATCATTGAGAGACTTCCTTTGCATGAAGAATTCCAATTGCTTAATGCAGAGAAGAAATGAAAAAGAAAAGGCAAGAGGAAAGTTGGGGAAAAATCACTGCTCTGAGCCATGCTTCTCAAGCAGCTTATGTCAAAGCCCCTGTAGAAAGTAGGCATTCTTACAGCACCTCAAGGAGTTGGTAGGAGCTGCTTTCAGCCAAAGGTGACCATCCCAAGGATTTCAACAGCCCCCAGGCACCGCCTGACCACTCCAAAGGCCAAGGACCCCACTTTCTCGGGGACAGTGTGTCTGCACACCTACAGTCCATTTGTGTGGAACACCAGCACTGAGGAAGCTCTGCTCTCATGTCATGGGTGGTATAATGAGTACAGTACAGCAAAGCTGCATGGCACAGCAAGTAGTGTGGGACAGGATAGCACAGCACAGCGGTACAGCCACTCTATCTACAATGCAGCAGAGTGTAGCAGTAGTGTATAGCACAGTGCCATGCACTGCAGTGTGGGACAGTACTCTAGAGTGAGTGCAGCACAGCGTAGCAGTACTGTACAGCACAGTGCCATGCAGTGCAGTGTGGGTCAGTACTCCAGAGTGCAGTGCAGCACAGCATAGCAGTACTGTACAGCACAGTGCCATGCAGTGCAGTGTGGGACAGTACTCCAGAGTGCAGAGCAGCACAGCGTAGCGATACTGTATAGCACAGTGCCGTGCAGTGTGGGACAGTACTCTAGAGTACAGTGCAGCACAGCGTAGCAGTACTGTACAGCACAGTGCCATGCAGTGCAGTGTGGGACAGTACTCTAGAGTACACTGCGGCACAGCGTAGCAGTACTGTATAGCACAGTGCCATGCAGTGCAGTGTGGGTCGGTACTCTAGAGTGCAGTGCAGCACAGTGTAGCAGTACTGTACAGCACAGTGCCATGCAGTGCAGTGTGGGACAGTACTCTAGAGTACAGTGCAGCGCAGCGTAGCAGTACTGTACAGCACAGTGCCTTGCAGTGCAGTGTGGGTCAGTACTCTAGAGTGCAGTGCAGCGCAGCGTAGCAGTACTGTACAGCACAGTGCCATGCAGTGCAGTGTGGGACAGTACTCCAGAGTGCAGAGCAGCACAGCGTAGCGATACTGTATAGCACAGTGCCGTGCAGTGTGGGACAGTACTCTAGAGTACAGTGCAGCACAGCGTAGCAGTACTGTACAGCACAGTGCCATGCAGTGCAGTGTGGG
>PVKE010030520.1:0-19566 GCA_004027555.1 Craseonycteris thonglongyai
AGTTCCTTTTGGTTCTGCTCTAGCTTCTCAATTTTGTTGGTAAAGTACTCATTTTGCTCAGAAAATTTCTTGTTGAGGTCATTTAACTGTGTCTGGGTACTTTGCCAGCATTGAGTGAGCTCTCTGAGTGTCTTGATTAATGCAGCCCTGAATTCTGTTTCACTTAGATTTGATTCCAAGTGTACAAGGTCCTTTACTAGAGACTGCCCCTGATCTTCTGGAGGGGCTTTGGATTCTGTGCTGTGCATTGTGTTTGCTGTGGTTCTTTTTGCTTACGCACAAGTCTGTTTTCCCTCTGGGGGGTTGCCTATGAGATGGGCTTCTCTTTATTTGTTCTTTTGGACTCAGTTGTGGGAGAAGGAGATTTTGGGAGAGGGTTGGTGGAAGCAGACAGCTTCTGTGTCCTGGGGTACTTCAGATTGCTATCTTAGGTGTTAGATAGCAGGGTAGTAAAGATGTGGCCAGGGGTGGGGGCATGTGAATAGGAGTCAGAGTGGGCCTGAGACACAATAGCAGATTCCTCTTTCAGCAGGGGGGCTGGTGGTTCAGTGCGAGCGGAGCACAGGAGCTCTGGTCTTTCTCTCCTCCGCCTGGCTGCCCCTCCTTCAATAGTATCTGTAAGCCACGCCTGCAGGGCAGCACTTGGATGGGCTGGGGCTTGGCAGAGGCCCCGGTCAGCCGCGCAGTCCCGCTCACAGGCAATGACACCGCAGCGACCTGGTCAGCAGCCCAGTTGTGTGCGCGTGCTGCAACGCCCCAGAGTCCCGGTGGGCAGGACACCAAAAGCTCAGTTGCACACTCGCGAGCAGGCAGCAGCGCTGCAGTGGCCCGGTGGGCAGGGCGCCGAAAGCCGGTCTTGCACACAGGCAGCGGCGCTGCGGCGGCCTGGTGGGCAGGGCGGGAAAAGCCCTGTAAGGCGCTAGCGAGTAGGCAGCGGTGCCGTGGCGGCCCAGTGGGCGGGGCACCGAAAGCCCGGGTGCGTGCACGCAGCGATGCACCCGCAGCCCAGTGGGCGGGGCGCCGAAAGCCCAGTTGCGCACTTGTGCGCTGGCAGCGGTGCCGCAGTGGCCTGGTGAGCGGGGCACCAAAAGCCTAATTGCGCGCTGGCAAGCAAGGAGTGGTGTCGCGGCGGCCCAGTCAGCGGGGCACCGAAAGCCCTGTTCACGTAGGTCATAGCTCGGGCGGCAGCCGCTCTACGCTCCCGGCTCTGTTGAGACCGCCGGATTCACTCCAAGCACGTCCAATGCAGCTGTGCCCACTCAAGCCCCAGCCCTCACTCCAAGAGCCCTGTCCTCAGAAGGCGCTCCCTCACAGTCAGTCTCCTTCGTAAATCAGGGGTGCTGAGCTGCTGTGGGTTGGTGCCCTGCTCTCACCCCGCCCGCCGGGAAGTGCCGCCGCCCTGCTCCACAGTCCCTGTCCCACTTTAGGCTCTGTGATCTGATTAGGGCACTGTATGCTGTCCCTTGAGTTCAGATATTAAATTGTCCACAGTCTTGTAGGGCTTCCACGCTCCCTAGGTCTTGGCTTCCAGCCCGCCCTCGATCCAACTCCACTTTGACCGTAGTCTCCCAATCCCCCTTTGGTTTTGCCAGCCCCGGGCTGCACTCCGAGTCTCTGTCCCCAAACCACTGCTTCCCTTTTCCTCTCCCACTCTCCCCTTTTTTCTCTAAACTTTGGGTGTTGTTCTACGTTATGTGGTTCTCTTAGTTGAGGTTTCTTCTCAGGGTTTCCCCTGTGGATTCCCCTCTGTTCACAAGGCCCTTCCCAGGCAGATATTGGTGTGCTCTTCTCATGCAGCCATCTTTCATCTCCTCTGGATTCTTATTTTAGTTATTATTTTTATATTTTCACTGGGCTAGTTCTTATTGACAATCCTGCTTTATACTCCTTGGAACACTAGAAATATTTTGGCTGAAATTTTGATATGATTGCATTCTAGACCAGAGAACAGACACATGCAAAGATAAGAACTGAAATGAGGGAAATTACTTCTTTTACAGTGAACAAAATTCAGACTATGGTTTGTTGTCCCTAATCATAATTACATTTCCTCACTGAAACTTTCATAGAGGTTGACAAATGTATTAGAACTGGAGGGCTCAGGTCAATACACAATCTCATTACAAAAAGGGAAAAGCAGCTATTTCATTAGTAGAAAAATGATGCTGGAAAGTTCTTGGAAACTAAAATTTATCACCACTAGTATGGAAATAGAGCAATTTCCCCTTCTTTTTGGTAAATACACAATTTTAGACATTGAAAATGCTCTGATGGAATAAAACCTCTGTGGTCTTCTCCTCAGCCTTCGTTGTAGTCATTTTTTCCTTTCTCACTTTTCTCCACCCCACTAATTCTAAGGAAACTAGGAGAGAAGAAACAAAATACTATGAAAGAACATAAATAAATGCAGAGCTACATAGGGATAAAGTTTCCACCCAAAGCAATGAGGGGGTGAAGGGAAGACAGGAATGACCCAAAACTAAGACAATTTGCACAAGAAAAATCTTTCTATAATTTTCTCTGCTCATTTTGCATCCTCAGCTGTGGCTAATCCAAGCACATCATGATAATCTGTGTGCTCTTAACTCTGTTTACCTATTATATGATCCACAGAAACACAACATCCTTTTTTTTTTCTTTTCATTTTTAGAATCGACACTGAGCAGTATGGCAGGGATCATAAATAAACCCATGACTGTACATAGAAGAAGCAATAAGGGAAATGAGCAAAGCAGACTTGGCAGTAGGAACACAACAGTAAAGTTGGGATGGAGTTGGCCCCTCTGCCTCAGTGTCTGGGACACACAGTGGTGGAGTGGGGTGGGGACTGTCTCAGAAGGCAGGTCACCTCCAGTGGGTGGCCTCCCCTTCCTCCAGCCAAGTGTTACCAGATCTTCTGATTCTTTTTTTTTTTAAGATTTTTTTTATTGCTTTTGACAGAAAGAGAAAGAGAGAGATAAAGAGACAGAGACAGAGAGAAGGGGGAGGGCCCAGAACAGTCTCTATAGTTGCACATCATCGGTTTTCCACATAGTTTCATTCCACAGGTGGGCGCAGGGCTGCACAGGGCAGGAACTGGGCTGGGGTCTCGCCCCAGTGAGAACTGAACTGGGGGCACTCTCCAGTTCAGCATATGGGTCTGCACAGGCCGGGGCCGGGATTCAATCCTCGGTCCCCAGGGCCACAAAGTGAGCGCTTAACCCACTGAGTCATCCCAGCTTCCCCAGTTATTCTGATTCTTAAGAAAAGCCGTAAGATCTGACTGCTACATAAAATCTGATATGTAAGTGCTACGTTGTTTTTCATGTTCTTAAAGTGACACATGAACCATAAAATAAATAAATATATGTATTTATGTGGAAATGACCAATTGAGCTTATGGGCCACAGCCTTGTGAACTATACATGAAAATGGGCTCAGCACATTGAGCAACAAATGTTGTATCTGAATGAAAAGTCCAGTAGAATGTTAGAACTCTTGGAGATTTTAGAAACTGACAGTTCCTGTTTCATCATTTTGCCTTTATAGGAAATTGGGACCCAACCTTCTTAAAGTCAGGTAGGACCCAATGCAGACCAAGAACCCACATCAGCTGGCTCTCAAGCCAGATTTAAAACTAAACATCATATGTACTCAGCATTTCTTTCATCATTAGGTTCCTCGATGGTTTTCTAATATCCATAGGACTTAAACTTTTATACCCCTAAGAGAAAAAAAGATCTCAACACTACAATAAAAATAGTCTGTGGGGGATACCTAGATGGCTTAGTGGGTTGAGCGGTTGTCTTGCAACCTCAGCGTCCAAGGATCAAGTCCTGGCCCTGGCCCGTGTGGACCCATATGCTGAAGTGGGGTGTGCTTCCCATGTGGGAGGCCCTGGTTCAGTTCCCACCCTGTGCAGCCCAACATCCACCTGTGGACTGAAACTATCTCTAAACTAAGGATGTATGGCTGTGGAGACTGCTCTGGGCCCTCCCTTTTCTCTCTCTCTCTCTCTCTCTCTCTCTCTCTCTCTCTCTCTCTCTAACAATAAGATAAATCTTAAAAAAATAAAATAAATAAAAAATAAAGGAGGGGGTGGGGGGTTGTGTACCAGCAGGTTTTTGAAGATATTCTGCCCTCTCTGCTACTGTAATCTCTATTGGGTGGTCTGACGGAGCTCATCCAATGCACATGTCAGTCATAATGTCATTAGATGGTGGGGTTTTTTTAGCATAGAGTTTTTTACGACTGTCAGTCTTCTTCCTAGAGGCCAGGACCAAGAGCTGGAATCCTAAACTTGTCTAGACCGCTGCTGCTACACTTCTGGAGAGGGGTAGCAAGGACACTGCAGGTGAACACATGTAGCTTATTCTTGGTCAGTTTTAAATTGATCTTGGGTCTCCTTTTCCAGAGAAGCTAGCCCTCCAAAGACTGCTGTTCTCTTGAGGGAAGGTGGGAAGACCATCCTAGCTGCTACCATGGTCTTCCAAGATCCTACTCTAATTCTGGGCTTGCTTTCTAAGTAACATAGCATCACCGCTCAACAGGAGGGTTCTGATTAATCAGAAAGGAAAGACTCCCCAAGCAGTAGAAATACCTTAAAAGAGAAGAGGCATTTATGCCAGAAAAGGACATGAAAATATGTTTCTTCAATGAAAACTACAAATTCCAACACTGTAGTTCAATTCTAAATGTTTGCCAGGATTAGAACCTCTCTTTTTCAGTATGGGGTGAAAGAGTATCTCAGCTACTCTCCAGTAGAATTTTCTGTTAACAGAGAATATTTTTTAAAAGTAAAAGAAAAGAAAAATCTTCACTATATTGAAAAGGTAATTTAAATGTCAAATACATACATATATATATATATATATATATATATATATATATATATATATATGAAGGTAAACATACACAGGTTTTCATAAATGTATAAATAAAAATACCATGGGTGGAAATATTAACTTCTACCACATTTTAAAGCAATTTGGGAATATTTACTAAAACTAAAAATACATAGTTTCTTTGAGCAGGCCAATCACATCTGGGAATTAGAACATAGAAATATAAGCACAGATAAGTAAGGCTATACATACCAGGCAAAACATGAAACAGGGAACTGCCTGAATATTCATGCTATAGCCATAACATTTATTATTATACAGTCATTAATAAAATCAAGCAGAGCTGCATCAGGTGGCTGGAGGAATTCTTACAGTTTGTGGTTTCATAAGCAAAGCAAGAAATAGGGAAGTATGCAATAATGTGATTTTATGGGACCCACTATTTTAACATTGCTAATAATTATCACATTTTCATAGGAAGTCACAGTAACTATGAAACTATTTCTCTATCCCATGCAGAATGCAGTTTAAAATAAAATAGATTTTTGCCCCATGCAGATCCACCTCTGTCTATGTGGAATGAAACAATGTCACAGCTAATGATGTACAACTACAGAGACTGCTCTGGGCCCTTTCTCTCTGTCTCTCTCTCCCTCCCTCTCTCCCTCTTTCTCTCAAAGAATAAAAGAAATCTTTAAAAATATATAAAACAAAATTGTTTTTTTTGTTTGTTTGTTTTCTCTCCAAGATTGTGGAGAAAAAAAAAAAAATAAAACTGAGGTGTGAAGCACTATAGAAAACAATCAACCTCTAGGACCCTCTAAATTCATGCTGACTGCATTCCTCTTTTCAAGTGTATGTGGCCGGCACTTGCTCACTTCTGTATGGGAAAGGAGAAACATTTTCCTATTGATACATAGCTAGCAAGTTTATCCTTACCAAATGGAGATATGCTTAACTTTAAAATGCATCAGTCATAATGTGTTACAGGACAATACAGGCCTAATTTCTCATTCAAATGAGTAAAATGATAATATCTTGTCTGTCAGGTAGGCAAAATTAATTTTTAAAAGTGCTCATTGTTATCCAAAATGAGTGACAGGGGTATTCTCATAAAGTGATAATGAGATTGTTTATCATGATAAGCTTTCTGGAAGGTAATTATCTCAAGAACCCTAAATTGTTCATACCCTTTGACTGACTCATTAGACACACTGAAGAATGATTCAAGGATAAGCAGAAAGCTTTATGTTCAAAGTTGTTTATGAAGAATTGAACCAAATATAAAATCATGGGAAAATGGCTAAATAACATATAGTATAACTGTGTGATATAAATGTACAACCATTAAAATTAAGATTTTTATATCAGAAAATCAAGTACAGTTAATACAAATATTCACAAACGATATTAACTAAAAAAGAACAAGATGAGAAAATTATGTGCAAAATTGAACTAATATTGTTTGTTGGCAAAATCAATCAATCAATCAAGCAATCTAATTTACCAAGTTTTGTTTTATTTTAAGATTTATTTTTATTGTTTTTGACACACAGAGAAAGATATAGAGAGACAGGGAGAAGGGGGAGGGCCCAGAACAGTCTCCATAGTTGAACATCATCAGCTTTTCGACATAGTTACATTCCACAGGTGGGCAGGGGGCTGCACAGGGCAGGAATTGGGCTGGAGTCTTCGCCCCGGTGAGAACAGAACTGGGGGCACTCCCCAGTTCAGCATATGGGTCCGCACGGGCTGGGGCCAGGATTCAATCCTCGGTCCCCAGGGCTGCAAAGTTAGTGCTTAACCCACTGAGCCATCCGGGTTTCCCCTAGTAATTCTATATACATGACTAAACACACACACACACACACACACACACACACACACACGGTCTTTGTTTTTTAGAAAAAAGTAGAAGAAAATAACAATTATTTCTGAATGGTAGCATTTATTATAGGGTATTCTTTTTTTTTTTTTTTTTTTACTTTTTTTCTAGTTCTGATAATTCTACAATAAACATGTATTGCTTTAATAACTTTTTTTTTTAAGTAATCAGGCAAGAGTAAAAGATGTTATAGATAGAAGTAAAGTTCCACTATAACGTACTTTCCTCTTCTCCTTTCCCACATTTAGGAAAATTGATCCACTTCTCCACTGTTCATGAATTCTCTGAAAGAT
The DNA here is from genome assembly GCA_004027555.1 of Craseonycteris thonglongyai. Classification (NCBI taxonomy): domain Eukaryota; kingdom Metazoa; phylum Chordata; class Mammalia; order Chiroptera; family Craseonycteridae; genus Craseonycteris; species Craseonycteris thonglongyai. The sequence goes on from PVKE010030520.1 coordinate 7,002, forward strand.
GGATAGTTGGGTTCCTTCCACTTTTTCACTACTAACAAAAAGGCTTTAACATATGTGATTATAAGTCTTCCTTTTTCCACCATGTAATATTTTCTCTAGTACCTACTTAAAATAAATGAAGAAAAATGTTAATATTTTAAGAAAGGACCCATGGATACCTGTCATACTATTTTCTGCACTTCTCACTTCTTGAAATATTTGATGGGTAAAAATACATTAAAAATAAAGCCAATGTCTAAAATGCAGTGTTTTATGTTTTTCTCTTTAAAATTAAGTTAAATTGCTATTAGTTAGAACATGGATGTATATTTTAAAAGCAATGTGCCATCCTAGTAGTCAGAATATATCAATTAAATCAAACTTCCTCTTAGAAAACCAGAAGCTTTAGTGATTGATAGCATGTGTCTAAATTTATTACAATAAGACATAAGTAAAAGACATCACCCCATTTTAATTAAAGTCAATTACTTGACAACTGTCTAAAATTTTTCATGAAAATTTCAATTCACGTAATTCATATATATAAGTATATTAGCAAAAATTGGAACTGTGAAAAGACTGCTTTCTTCATTTTGATCAAACATAAAGAATATTTTTTATAGACAAGAAAACATTTATAGATCTGACTGCTTAAACTAGGAAATGACCAATTTAAAAGAAGAATATTTAAACTAAGTCTCCCATGTATGAGACCCTTTCTGTAAATGTGCATCAGCTTTTGAGTTTTGTTATTGATTGTTATGCTAAACCAATCAAAATTCTACTTCATGAGCTATAAAAGCCCCCGGTGCTGACAAATTATCGTTTATTTTTCTCCTTTCTCTAGAAAAATAAGACAGAATTAATCAACTATTTAACTATTAAGCAGTTATATATACCAGGTTTTGAATCTCACCTACCAGAATTTTTTTTTAAGATTTATTTTTATTGTTTTTGACAGAGAGAGAGAGAGACAGAAACAGAGACAGAGAAAGGGGAGGGCCCAGAACAGTCTCCATAGTTGCACATCATTGGTTTTTCCACACAGTTTTGTTCCAAAGGTGGGCAGGGGCAGGAAATGGGCCGGGGTCTCACTCCAGTGAGAACTGAACTGGGGGCACTCCCCAGTTCAGCACATGGGTCCACTCGGGCCGTGACCGGGATTCGATCCTCAGTCCCACAACTGCAAAGTGAGCACTTAACCCACACAGTCATCCTAGCTTCCCCAAGTGATATTGGTTTTTAAGGTAAAAATAAAATATAAGAATATTCAAATAAGCAAAAGCTGAAAATGTCTTGTCAGCAGATATTCACTAGATCCAAGAAAAATAATCTCATGTGAAAACACAGAAATGCAAGAAAAAATAAATAACAATGAAAAAAATGAATACATAAGGAAATTTAAAAAGATTAAAAAAAATAACCACATGTGTTAAAATATAGTTACCAATAAGAGAGATATGTGCTTAATTGTAATGAGTATCTACAAAAACCCTATAGCAAACTCATACTTCATAATAAAATATTAAAAGTGTTTGCCTGAAATTAGAAAGGAGATACCACAGATTCACAAAGATGTCACAGATTTGCCTTATTATATATTGTTTCATTGCATTAAAATGAGGATAAATAACTTGTCAGTGGAGGATAAATAACTTGTCTGAAAATCATGTATCCCAGCCATGTCAAAGCTGGTATTATAATTCAGGTCTCTTGGCTGTCAGTAAAAAAAAATGCTTTAGGGGTCTGGGGAGCTGGGATGGCTCATCAAGTTGAGTGCTCGCTATACAACCCTGAGGTCCAAGGATTGAGTCCCAGTCCCAGCCCCAGTCTCTGTGGGCCCACATGCTAAACTGGGGAGCACTTCCCATGTGGGAGGCCCCCTGGCCCAGTTCCCTCCCTGTGTGGCCCCCACCCACCTGTGTGGAACAAAACCATGTTGAAAACTGATGACATTCAACTATGGAGACTGCTCTGGGCCTTTCCCCTTCTCTCTGTCTCTCTCTGTTTAGAAAACAATTAAAAAATAAATAAAATGAATGCTTTTTACTGTTTAGCCTCTCTAACACACCTGTCTGACTCAGTGAAGCCTCTGATGAGTTCCTATTAGCATCTTAAATGAATCCTTTATATTCTGCAAAAAGTTCTACTTCCCACCAATAAAAGAAAAAGGAGATAAAGACCTATGTTATTACCATTTCTATTCAACAGAAGGTCCTAGACAGTATAATAAGGCTAGGAAAATAAATTAAGAACCAGAAAGGACACATTAAAATTATTATTTGTAGAGAAAATTCAAAAGAAATTGCAAACTGTGAATTAGCAAGTGAATTTAGCAATGTGGCTAGATAGCATGTCAACATCAAAAATCAATTGTATTCATATTTAAAAAATTGAAAATGAAAATGTTAAAAACTATTACTTAAAATAATTTTAATGTCAACCTTTAACTCAAAGCCAGCAAACACCTAGAAATAAATCTAACAAAAGACATGGAAGCAACTAAAATTATAAAATAGAAAATTTTGTAACAAAAATTATAAAATAGTATTGAGAAATTTTAAGAAATCTTATACATGGAAATGTGTACTTGGTACATGAATTGAAAGATTCAGGATTTTGTAGACATTATGTTTCTCCATATTGATCTATTATATGTTATAAATTTAGGGCAGTCCCAATCCAAATCCCAGCAGGCCTTTTTTTGTTGTTATTATTGTAGTTCTTGGCAATTTTATTCTAAATTGACACATAAATAAGCGAAGAACCACAAGTAGCTAAGACAATATTAAAGAAGAAAAACAAAGCTAGAAGACCCACATAACTTGTTATCAAGGTTTATTTTAAATTACATTAATTGAGAAATTATAATATAAGATATAGGAATTACAAATCAGATATCTAGTTGTAAAATATAAAACTTGAACCCTACTTCACCTTTTTATTGAAAAATCTATTTTAGATGGATTTGAGAACTAGATGTTAAAAGTAAAATAAGGGAGTACAGGGATGGCTTAGCAGGTTGAGTGCCCGCTTTGTTGCTCCAGGATCTGAGAATGGAGACTCAGCCCAGGCATGTGTGGACCCACATGCTGAACTGGGATGAGCTTCCCATGCAGGAGGCCCCCAGCCTGGTTCCTGCCCTGCTCAGCCCAGCACCCACCTGTGTGGAATAAAACTATATTGAAAACTAATGATGTACAGCTATGGAGACTGCTCTCTCTGTCTGTCTCTGTCTCTGTCTCTATCAAAACAATAAAATAAATCTTAAAAAAAAAAGCAATTATATAAATCTTTAAAAAATTAGTAAAATACAACTTTTAGGAAAAAAATATTATGATGATGGGGAAATCAAAGGTTAATTAAGCATAATACCAACAAAGAAAGAATTATAAACACATTAAAACAAAGAACTTCTCTTCATTAAAGACAACACTGAGAGTGAAAAACCAACCCTCAGAGTGGGAGGTGTTAACAATGCAAATACCTAACAAAGAATTGCTAGCCAGACTATATTAAGAGTTCCTACTAATTAGTAAGAAAGTCAGACAAGTAAATAGGAAAATAGGTAAAAGACTTCAATCAATAGTCACTATCCAAAGAGGATCTAGACCAAGTCTATAAGTATACGAACATCAGTAAGTCCTCTACATCATTAGTAATCAAGAAACATATCCACCAGATTCCTTAAAATGAAAAGACTCAAAATACCAAGCATTAGCAAGTGTGTGTAGAGCAACTAGAACTTTCTTTTACTGCTGAAATGAGTGTAAACTGGTAAAACCACTTCAGAAGACTGTACAGTAGTATCTACTAAAGTTGAACATATTTACAACTTGTAACATAACATTCCCACTCCTACATATACAACCAACAGAAATTCATGCCCATGTTCAATAAAGACATACACCAAAATATTCTTAACAGTACTAGTTAAAATAGCCACACAAAGATTTAAAACAACAACAACAACAACAACAACAAACTAGAAGCAATCCACTAGAAGCAATCTTGATAGTCCTATCTAGAATAGGATTAATAATTAAATTGTTTTAGTCATATACAGAATACTATCTGGCAGTGGGGCCCAGCCAGTTAGTATTATGGGTAATGAATAAATCTCACAAATGAAATTTTGAACAAAGTGAACCAGACAAAAGAGAACATATAATATGATTGTATTTATAAAAAGTTTAGGAGCAATACTGATCTATGGAATTAGAAGTCAGGACAATGGTTATATTTTGGAAGTTAGTAACCAGAAGGATTACTTTATAGATGGCTTTTGCGGGTTTTTTATTTTCTGATCTGTGTGATGGTTGCTTGTTTGTGTTCACTTGGTGAGAAATTATTAGGCTACACACCTATAATTTGTGCAAAATTCTATATGTATGTTATATCTCAATGAAATTTTAATCTATAAAAGCAACTTAGAAGGCAGAAATCCCTTTGTTATTTATAACTACAGAATATCAAAGGGAATATTCTGGTAGATGGAACCCATGGGGCCAATGAAAGATAGCAAATACATTCATGGAGAAGTAGAGCATATGTAAATATAGTGGGCAGAAAGTGCCAGTGCTAAAAACTGATTCAAATCCTCCCCTTTCCTTGAATTTATCAGTCAGTAGACTTCCACTTTCAATATAACACAAACTGTGGAAGAGAGTGTCTGTGTAGTTATAAATTTTATCTATACTCAACAACTCTCTGGATAAACTTCTACCCAACATCCTGCGATGTTTTATTATTGAACTGAAGGGAAAGAAGAGGATATCTGGAAATTTCCAGGTAGAAGAGGAACTACATTTGAACTACACAATTCAGAGTAGCAGATGCTAAAAGCAGCAAGGATGAATGACTAAAAAAATATTGAGACATATTTGTGTATTGAGGAAACATATTTATAAGAACCTTTATCATGACTTCTATTTCAGTCAGTAGAGTGATTTTCAAAAGATATTTCAATCACTAGATAAATTAAGTCACTGCACCTAGCTGATGTTAATACACCCTATGAATACAATTATATTTATCAATTTATTTTTACACACAAAAAATTTTGGGGATATATTTTTTAAACATACATATTTTTTTCTACAAATTAGTCATTTGTTTCTCAAAAGCAAAAGCAACCTAATGTTTATAGACATTTTGACAGATTAATGAATAGATACATTTTCATGGCAGGACAAGTACTAGTTTTAAGATAAAGGAAAATGCAAGATGATAAAAGATTCAAGTAAGGCAAACAAGTCACAGAGGTTCTGATTATGCTATCTGACCATCAAGGAAAAATTAGAGAAAGCACACTAGCTATGTGTCAAATAGGCATCCTGCTGCCCAAATGGCCTTTAAGCATTTCACTACAGAATAAATTATTTAAGCCTTTTGAATTTTGCTATTACAGTAATTACTAAACACATGTTGTATCTTGGAATTTGATTTCAAAGCAGTCATTTAATTTTGCTTGTACCCTAGGACACTCCATATTAGAAAAGGCTGAATGGCTATATGGAAAATCGGTTAGACTTCTGTCTGTAATATTTATATCTTTGGTAAGGAGGATATGCTCCTGTGAAACAGGATTTTTTTCCTAGGTTCCTAACAGTGTACAAGAAAAAAAAAAGCATAGCCCTTGGCTACTGAATGATAAACCAATGGGGGAGAGGGGGGAACCTCACAATTATTGAGTATCAGATACTTAGTTCTCACAACAACCCTCTGAGGGCACTGTTATTATCCTATTTGACAAATGTTAGAAATGATGCATAAAGAACTAAACACTGTATGCAGGATTACAATGTCACCAAATGACAGATCTTGAAGGAACACGGCCACAGTTCCTACACTCTGTTCAGGCCACTTCTGAACCTACCAGCAAAATAAAGACAGCTCAGCATATGCAAAATTATATCTTCAATGTTGTTACTTAATTCGGGTGACTTGGGCCATTTCTTGAAGGCAGACCTATTACAGTGTGATGGAGAAAGTTCTGAACTTTGTCAGTTCTCCAGCACACTAGACTTGTCTTTCACTATATAGCCTCGAGTTAGTCACGAGTCTCTCTATGTCTCAGTATTGTCCACTAGTAAAATGAGATTGTTAGATTCAATGCACGGATTTTGAACTGCTTGATTATGTTTTATGAGTTATACAAAGTTGGCTCAGAGATTACCTGGGGCAGGATTATGTTGACTAAATTTAGGGTCTAAGTTCTTCATTCTTCTAGACCAAATTATGCAGCGTCTGGAAGAAATAACACCCTTTTTAAACTGGTATAGTGTGCTTGAGTGTGATATTGTTGTTACAGAATTATACATTTATGGTTTTGTAATAAAAGATTTGGTATAGAATATCAGCTCATAAAAAGGGGCATTACTTCTGCTAGACCCTGTACATACACACCTTTGTAGTGGTCTTGGAGTAAGTAGGGTGTCTTCCCAGCACCTTGATTCTGGGTTTGGCCATGTGAAATGTTTTGGTTAATGAGCTATTAGCAGACATGATATGATCAGAGTCTTGAAATGTGCCTGGAGGTAGGACTTGCTGTCTTAAGTTATATAATCTGCCACAGGAATAGCTGCTCCCTGGTATTTCCAACCCCTTTAACTTGGGCTCCACATGAGACAATATGTGGAAGAGCAGACCTGAGCCTAACCACGCAAGAAGCCCCGATGACAGTCTTCAGGAGAGCTGCCCTATTAGCCCAGCCTAAGTCAGCAGTATCTCATGAGAACAAATGCTTGTAAATGTAAGCTAGTGAGACTGTGGGGCTGTGTAGCCGAAACTATCTAAGAAAAAGCATTTAGGAGAAGACGTTGCTGAGGAGGTTCCAGAGCCTGTACCATTGCTTCTGCTCTGTCCATCGATTGGGCAGCCTCATAACATTACACTTGAAGAACAGGTTCCCCAGGGCAAAGTTTAGAAAGCACTGGAGTAGATAATAACTTACATACCTTTGAGAAATAATATTTTATCATTTATAGGCTATTTTTAAAAATAAAAATATTAAAATAACTATTAGAAAAGGCAGTAAGACCAACACCTTTATAAATGGGTTCATCTCTAGGAGTCCTTCGGGAAATGAACAGGAATCAAAATATTTCCACATAATAAGGACTACGAGGTGGTGATACACCATTCCAGCAGCTACCAAGATATGACAATTTATTATGTTTTGGTAAGCAAAATTATGGCATAGAGGACAATAAATAAACTGTAAATTGATGGTAATTTAATTAATGCCTTTGGGGGGTGGGAAGCTGGCATTATCTTCTTAATTTTTCCTTACCTCAAAAGGGAGAGGGTTATTAAATTGCTGTTGGTTTTTACTTTGTGCATAATAAGTCGACACTAGGTGTCCTGGAGGTGCTGAGCTAGCCTTCCTGCATCTCTGAAGTTTCAATAGTCCTTCCAAGGCAGATGAAGCTGCATCATCAGCTGTCAGGAGAAATTAGGTTCAGGAGTCCCAGTTTCTACACCTGTTGCTGCCCCATAAATAGTGGTTGACCTCAGTCAAATCATCGGATATCCCCTTACCTGCGTCCTTACCTGGAAGTGAGGCATCTGGCCCAGAGCACCCGTTAAAAGTGCTCTGTGAGAGCCAGGTTCTTTTACTGTAAGTGTTTGTGACAGTGACATGAATGGTGTCAGAGAGAAAAATATCAGACTGGCCCAAGATAGACATGGAAAAGAAGATACTCAGAAAAAGTGCTGTTGGCTAGGTAGAGTAAGGGTCACAGAGGAAGATAATGTCTGACCCATCCTGAAACCCAGTCACACCATACAGCCTCTAGATTCTCTAGGACCAGGGCATTTCTGGTGGAAAGTTTCAGCTAAATTGAAGCTGCTCTCTCGAAGTGAACAACTACCTGACTTAATCCCAGGCTGACGGTGCTCATTGGGCAAATATGTTCACCAATCACTCATGCCATGTACCATATAACAGAGCTTGGAAACTGATGGCCCACACAAGCATTGCGTTTGGCTCACATGGTGTTTAAAATATGAATTTACTGCTAATATATAAAAACCTGACATTTTTCCTCAAAACGTATATTTACAGTTTCTACGGAAAACTGGGAGCTTTGGCTACTGCTGGGTCAGTATCCTGATACAGCAGTAAGTGGCCAGAGCTTAGAAAATGCCTGTGGTCCCCGGTTGTCAACAACTTTGCTGCATGCCTTCCACTCATTTGGGGGGCTTGCCTGGCCCCCCTTTATGAGCTCTGAGAGAGACCCAAGGAAGTCAAGGGGTGTGGCCTGCAGGCCTTGAAACCAGTAAAGCATGCAAGCGCTGTAGAGTCCCAGAGGAGCCTCCATACATCGCATACGAAATACATAAACATTGTGTGCCCCAGTTAACAAACACTAAAATGAAGTTCCTTTCCCAAACCTACAAAGACTTTGCTAAATGAACTCATTTTGCTTTATTCTTACAATTCTATTGTCATTACTGAAGTCCAGCTTTGCCCAAAGACCACTTTAACGTAATCCAAATAGTAGTTTTCTGAGACCGTCTAAAGAGTGATCGGGAATACGTTTCAGTTTCCTACTCAGCTCTTTCTCTGGCTTGTCACTCACTAGGAATTGTGGGTAATAGGATTTGCAGCAAATAGAAGTTAGTTCTAGCTGTTAAGTTTTATTTCCCATGCTAAGCACTGGTAGTGGCTCTCGAATGTTGGCTGTAACAGAATCATCTGGAAAGCTTGTTAAAACACCGACATTGGGCCCCATCCCCAGAGCTTCTGGAACAGCAGATCTCAGCAGGGGGTGGGGAATTTGCATTCCTAACTAGTTCCAGGTTGATGCTGAGTTGGCTGCTTGCTGAAGGATGCTTTGAGAATCGCTGTAACTGGATGACCTTGAACAGGTAGATAACCATCTATCTTGCCCCCCAGCCAACGCCCCCACACTAAAGAACAAGAATTATCTCCAAAATCATTGTATTTCCTTGCACCATAACCTCAATGCAATTGTGATTCCTTTGTGTGTGTATGTGTGTACGTGTAATGAGTTTAACACTAACCTGAGGAATGGAAAAAAAAAAAGGCTCTGTATTGGAGGCAATGTGTTGTTCTCTTAGCATGTCTAGAGTATTCCTCCTGAGAAAACATTCTTTCTCTTTCCCTCTGTGCTTCTTTAGAAGTTGGAAGACAATGGGGAAATTCTACATCTACATTCATTTAGAAAGTTTGAAAAAAATATTGTGACAAAAATATTCATTATCTTTGATTTTAATTTATGGGCCAAAAGAATCAAATCATATGATTAAAACAACAACATCCACTGCCTTCTTATTAATGAACATCACTGCGTTTTTAGCACCAGGACTCCACTTTATAAAAGATGGTTCTGAGTGAACTTCCATGATTGATCGGTTACCCTAATCTACCCTGTGTTTATTAATGAGGCCCAGGTGATGGGGAAATGTCCACCCCTTACACCCTCACTTCTTAACCCTTGTGATGTCTTTCCAATTTCTAGTTTAATCACTCTTTCTAATCATGGAAAGATGGGATTTAGACTGGAACATCCCCTGCCCAAAACTAGTTCCTGGGCAAGTAATGTCCCAGGAATAGGCCATTAAGCCAGAGGGCAGGCCAAAGAGCCTGAGGGGCTAAGACAAGTTTTTCCCCACAAGGCCACCCTGCATCTATGGTTCTGTTGTCCATTTTAGAAATTAATATTTTTCATGGTATTAATTAAATCCATCTCTGGTCTAGGGAGCACTGGGAAATGACTCATAACCCAGCAAGAATTCCAATCTACCTCATTTGAAGAACTGAATGAGACCTGGATGGATCCTGAGACCTTTTCCTTTTAGCCTAAGTAGGGTGAGAGCTCTGCAACTCTCCAGTAGGCAGGGACAACCACCACACTTAGCAGGAGTAGATACAGAAAAGAGACCTCCAGCCCCTCAACTTCCCATAGAGACTTAAGGGAACCAAGCCTCTCAAGAGAAAGGCGAGGTAGGCAGTGAGAGTAGGCAGCGTCTCGGGACCCCACCCGTACAGCACACATTTCCATGGTGGTTACAACCCTATTGTCAGGAGACCCTGCCCTTGTGCTTCAGTGTCTTGCTCAATTCTTTGTTCAGGGTGCCTAGAACCTGGACATACCACTAAAGGGGGATCCCATTCTCTGGTAACATAGGGACCATTAGTGAGATGTCAATACAATTGAATCCCATCAAGGTAAATTTCATTTGACTCATATTCTACCTTCAGGGTCACCAGTCAGAGGCTGTAATTTATTAGAAGTTGGTCTTTCTCAGAAATAATTTCCTAATAAGCATAAATATATTCCAGCCCCTAGGCATCTAAATCCAAATGCCATTTCTTATCAGTGGAAACAATGCTATATGATTTGTTCACTGAAGAGACATTTGTATTCCCCTCTATGTTTTTCTTCAAGGGAAAAATACACACCTCCTCCACCACACACACACATCTATACAAGGGCTATCCAGAAAGTATTCCACCATATATTAAGAATAGAGGCATTTATGGCTAGATTTTTTCCAGACAGCCCTTAAACCTTCCAAATTACTGAATAATTATGAGTATGCATAAATACATACACACACACATTTTATACATTTAATGTACTAAACTTAAATATATAGCTTGATGATTTTTTATACATATAAACACTCAAGTACCCACTAGATCGGGATAGAGAACATTTCTATTATACTTATGTCAATATTTGCAACTTCCCACTCCCCAACAACTTCCCACTCTCTCACCCAGGTAACCACTATTCTATCACTATCAGTTAGTTTTTCCTGTTCTTTAAATTCATGTACTGGTAAATGGTATCAGACAGTATGTACCCTCTTGTGTCTGGTTTCTCTCACACAGTCTAATGTTTGTGAGATGATCCATGTTATTGCATGTATCAGTAATTTTCTCCTTTCATTACCATATTATATTAATATAGCATAATTTCTCTGCCTGTTTTTATGTTGATGCACTTCAGGTTATTTCCAGTTATAGGCTAAGATCACACTTCTACAAATATTCCTGTCCTTCTCATTCAAGCATCTGTAAGGTTCTCTGTTACCCACACTAGTAAAATGATTTTTTCAGAGGTCCTTCTGTATTCTCTAGTTTTCATTGACCCTGCATGTGGCTCTGACATGACGTTTGTTTACATTTATATATAACCAAGTTCGGGAGGGGGGTTTTAAAAGGAAAGTTTGGTCATCTGTGAGAATACCACCGATATGTTGTCATTTAATTCCCTCCAACTACTCTAGACTGGGTTTATCTGGAGCAGTTTCATGTTAAGATAATCTAACAGTCACAAGAGACATCAAATGACAAAGCCAAGCCCAGCATCTACAGGCAGGTATGACATATCTACAATTAAGACCCAGAGAGGTTTAATGACTTTTTCAAGGTCACATAAGTAATGAACGACCTTTGTCGTGATTCTAGAGCCTTGTAGAGTGGGGATTACAAGTCAGGTTTTTGGATTATTCAGGTCACTGTGCACTAAGGTGCCTGGCAGAGGAGGTGAGAGTGACAGTGGGAATTAACCAGCTATGGCAAATTAAATCCTAATTTGGGGAATTCAGGCAGCTTGTATTGCAATGAGGGCTCCTCATTGTGGGTACTCCTGGGTAATATCTTGGCAGGAGAGGACTAGCCAGGCCCTAATCATTGATAGCAGAGGTGGAACAATTTCTTGGGTAAAGCAATCAGAGGAAGAGTTCTGGATTCTGAAAGAAGTGTTCAGTTCCCTTCAATATCCAATTTCTCTCTTCCCACCCTGCACTGCAAATCAAAGAAACAGAGCAGCAAACCTAGCTAGGTGGTATTTAAAGAGCTGAAGACTGACATGTTTCTATAATCAGCCCACTATAACACCACCACTCCCAAATAAAGCCAATCCCTCCTTCCAGTTGCCCTCTGAGGTGGCCTGTTACCCTTGGGTGAGTTATTACCCCTCTGGCCTGGCTGTGATACTCTTTTTCACTTGCATAAACAAATTCATGACTGGTGAGGAAGAAGGAACAATATTATTTCCTTCGCCCACCTGCCATGAGGCAGTTGTAGGGGCTGAGTAGGAATTAGGCAGCGTTGTTGTTGGGTCTTACTGGGAACCATAATTCAGTACTTATTGAGTTCACCCCTCATCTTCCTGCTGATAGATTCTCACACCAGGCTCTGCTGTAGAGACTAGAAATAAACAAAGACAGACAGAAAATAGAAGGACAAACAGAAATGAACTCAGCACATCTCAATTCTGTAATGAAGTCACAAATCCCTCCTCTCAATTTTAGCAGAATAAACCCAGCAACTATTTACTGGACACGTATTAGACTCCATGGATACAAAAATAAGTCATAATCTCTGTCATCAAGAGTTTCGATTTACAACTGCATTTTTGTACGCCAACAATGAAACTTCAGAAAGAGAGATGAGAAGATCCATTCCCTTTGCCATTGCAAACAAAAAAATGAAATACCTAGGTATAAATCTAACAAAGAACGTGAAGGACTTATACACTGAAAACTATAAGACACTCTTAAAAGAAATTAAAGAGGACACAAAGAAATGGAAAAACATTCCATG
>PVKE010030521.1:0-19566 GCA_004027555.1 Craseonycteris thonglongyai
TGTTAGAATGGCTATCATCAACAAGACAAGGGATAACAAGTGCTGGAGAGGCTGTGGACAAAAAGGAACCCTCATACACTGCTGGTGGGAATGTAAACTGGTACAACCACTATGGAAGGCTGTATGGAGATTCCTCAAAAAATTACGAATGGAATTACCATATGACCCAGCCATCCCTCTACTGGGCATCTAACCAAAAAACCTGAAGACGTTAATCTTTAAAGATGTTTGTACCCACATGTTCATCGCAGCACTGTTCACAGTGGCCAGAACATGGAAACAACCAAAATGCCCTTTGATAGATGACTGGATAAAGAAGACGTGGCACATTTACACAATGGGATACTACTCAGCGATAAGAAATGATGAAATACAGTCATTTGTGGCAACATTGATGGACCTAGAGACCATCTTATTAAGCGAAATAAGTCAGAATGAAAGAATCTGGAAAAATATGACCTCACTTATAGGTGGAATATAAAAATGAAAGTTACAAAGACACAGAGACCTATGGACACACTCAATAACTTGGTGATTGCCTGAGGGAAGGGGAGGAGGGGGAGGGAGAGAGGGAGGACAGGTGGGAGAGGGCACCAGCATTATGGACACACTCTATTGTTTGGTGTTTACCTGGAGAGGAGGGAGGAGGGGGGAGGGAGAGTTGTGGGAGGAGGCGGGAGTGGGCACTAGATATATGGGGTTGGAGGGGGACCTGATTCTGGGAGCTGGGCACATAATGCGATGCATGGGTGATGTGATGTGGAGTTGTACATAGGGAAACTATCTAATTGTTACCAACCAATGTCACCCCATTAAATTTAACAATAAAATATAATAATATTAAGAGGAAAAAAAAGAATTGCTAGGTAAAGAAGTTTCCTTAAATAGAAAAGAAATTATAAAAAAAATACAACTTGGAACATCAAGAAGAAAGAAAAATAAAATGAAAAGAGCAGGATGAGTACGTACAATAAACTACTGTCTTGAAATTTCTAACTCCTATGTAACAAAAAAATAATAATATGTATGATTCTATTTAAATAATGAAACTAAAGAGATGGGGAACAGATTAGTGGTTGCCAGAGTTTAGATACGGGGTAAAGATAGATGTGGTTATAAAATGGTAAAACAACTGTTCCTTATGGTAATGAGAATATTTTCTTGACTGTAGTAGTAAGTATGTAAACTTATACATGTGATTAAATTACATAGAATTAAATATATACATGCATGCAAATGAATACAAGTAAGGCCTAGTACATCTGAGTAAGACTGATGAATTGTATGTGTCAATAACCTGGTTGTGATATTACACTATAGTTTTGCAGTGTGTTATCATTGGGGAAACTGGGTAAATGATATATAAGGTCTCTATACTATTTCTAATAAATGCATATGAATTTGAAATGATTTCAAAATAAAAAGTTCATTTAACAAAATCAAATTAGGAAAAAGTACTAAATGAATGACAGAACAGGTGGTATTTAGTTATGGAGAATACCTTAGAGGTGACATGTAACTAGGACCTTGGGGTGTACAGTGCTCAGAGATATGAGCTCTTGCATCCTCCAAACATAGAATCTTCTAAATGTGGGCTTGGTCTATGGTCACCTCTCAAGTGGAAGAGGTAGAATGGAAACAACTCCACCCTACCCAAATAATGTCAGGTGAATTCAAGTGGTATTATCAGAAGAGAAGTTAGTAATGCTAGACAGGCAAAAATACCAGAGATCTTCTACATGTAGAAAAGCTCAGATTAAAGAATACCCCCAAAAAGATATTAGGTACCAATCTCTACTTTAGTTAAACATTGCATGAGAGGGGATGCTTTCATTATGCATCATTACAGTCTTTAATTATGCTGCTATATGGAAATAAGACACAATTTAAAAACTGAAAAACCATCACATTGAGAGAAACATGGGATAGGAGAAAATTAACCATTTTTCAGTTTAGAAGCTGGAGGATGAAACTGAGGTTCCTATAACCTCTAGGATTCTGATTTGGTCAGTATTAATTTCAACCATCCTAAATGGAAATACTGATGAAAGACAGTGTACCGTAATAGCTCCATCTGGGAGGGAACATTAAATCAGAATATTAACCTTTACTTTGTGTTCTAATATAGCAGATATGTTTGTGGTTGTGGTACATGCTTTCCAAACCTTAAATATAATGTTTCAAAAAACATTTTTTTTGAAACAGAAAGAGAGACAGAGAGAGACAGAGAGAAGGGGGAAGACCCAGAGCAGTCTCCACAGTTATATGTCATTAGTTTTCAATATGGTTTCATTCCACCAGTGCGTGTAGGGCTGTTCAGGGTGGGAACCAGGCTGGGAAACTTCTGCATGGTCCCCTGGAGGCACACCCCAGTTCAGCATGTGGGTTCTGCATGGGCCGGGGCATTGATTCCATCCTTGGAGCCCTGAGACCGCAAAGGGAACACAACACACTGAGCCATCCTGGCTTCCAATAAAATTGTTTTAATATGTAAGAATATATGAAAATCAGGGGAAGTCAGGATAGCTCAGTGGGTTAAGTGCTCACTTTGCAGCCCCGAAGACCGAGGATCAAATCCCGGCCCCAGCCTGTGCGGACCCACGTGCTGAGCTGGGGAGTGCCCCCAGTTCAGTTCTCACCTGGGCAAGACCCTGGCCCAGTTCCTGCCCTGTGCAGCCCCGCCCACCTGTGGAATGAAACTATGTGAAAAACCCAATGATGTGCAGCTATGGAGACTGTTCTGGGCCCTTCCCCTTCTCTCTGTCTCTGTCTCTGTATCTCTCTCTCTCTCTCTGTCAAAAACAATAAAAATAAATCCTTAAAAAAAGAATATATGAAAATCAGCCTCACTACTTTACTACATTCCACATTGAAAAATCTACTAATTTGCAAATGTTTTTAGCAACTAAAAGTGACCTATGAGCTGTAAGATTTTGTTTGGTGAGTAGAAAATGTATATACCAAGCTTGTCCAGCCCATGGCCCACATGCGGCCCACGATGGCTTTGAATGTGGGCCAACGCAAACATATACTGTAACACACTGAGGTTTTGTTTTGTTTTTTTTTTAGCTCATTAGCTATTGCTAGTGTTAGTGTATTTTATGTTTGGCTCAAAACAATTCTTATTCCAATACAGCCCAGGGAAGCCCAAAGATTGGACAGCCCTAATGTATACTATGATTCTTGATGACTACTACATATTTTCAGGCAATATAATTGTGTTTAAGGAAGAAAAACTATACATTATTTAAATAGGTGTCCAATGTTACCTTCTGCTAGAATTACAATCAGATATTTTAACTAATTTAAGAGCATACACTTTAGTTGATACAGCAAATTAAGCAAAAAACTTGCTCATTAATGAAAAATTAACACTTTGGGAAGAACGTTGGTCATTAATTATAAAGTATTAAGTTCACAAAATTACTTTCCTCAGTAAAATTAAGTATAAATAATTAAATGTACTGAAGAGAAGAAAGAGACCACCCTTATGGTGAAAATATCACTTTACAAAGTTACTCTCCACTTCCCCCACTTTTATTTTCCTAAGTAAATAATGTGACTGCTAGCTTATTCTTCCAAACAACAACAAAACCGGGTTAAGAAAATACATATAAATAATTTATTTTCAGATCTTTATGGTGTGTGGAAAAACTTTTCATATTATTTTGAATTATTCTTTGTGTGATGAAATACAGATCCATTGCAGGTACAAAAAGCAAAGAAATTATTTGACACTTGATTAAGTGATGCAATATAAAAGATAGTATTAAAACCATCAGCTTTGAAGTGAGACAAATCTTGATTAGAAATTTAGCTCAGCTTTTGATTATCTGTGTGGCCTCGGGCAATTTACTTCAAATCTCTGGACCTCATCTTTCTCAAAAATAGGTGGTGTACCATGGAATTATTGCACAGATTAATTTGTCAGTAAAGTATTTTAAGTGTTTGGCAGTGTCTAGCTCGTTGTGCTAAATAAAATATGGAGAAAAATGTGGTTGAGATTGGTTGTGGTTACATCCAGAAACTCTGATTGCTTAAATGCCCAGCTCCAGCCAGTACTAATTCATTTTTAGCATATGAGTCATCAGTAACAGTCAAAAGTAACATGATTTTTAAAGAAAAATATAATCTTATAAAAGTTTAAGATATAAAAAGTATTTAAATGTATTATATTGTGGTATAATGTTTGTTGAAGGTCAATATGATATATTCTGAAGTTTCATAAAAAACATTTCTTAGTTTATACATCTTAAGTATTTAATTGTCTCTAGTAATATATTATTATATATGGCTTATCACCTTAGTGATTTTATAGAAATCACTCAGTTCTTTTTTCAAGAGATTTATTTATTTTTGTTGTTTTTGATGGAGAGACAGAGTGAGAGACAGAGAGAAGGGGGAGGGCCCAGAGAAGTCTCCATAGTTGCATGCCATTAGTTTTCTACGTAGGTTCATTCCACAGGTGGGTGCAGGGCTGTGCAGGGCAGGAACTGGCCACAGGCCTCCCACATAGGAAGCTCACTCCAGTGAGAATCGAAGTGGTGACACACTTTAGTTCAGCATATGGGTCTGCTCGGGCTGGGGCCAGGATTCCATCCTTGGACCCCAGGGCTGCAAGACAAGTGTTCAAATGGCTGAACCATCCCAGCATCCCCAAAATCACTTAGTCCTTAATTCTTAGAGTGAAACTATGTAAAGAAATGGAGTCAATTTAAGATCAACTCAGAGAAAAATGTTAAGTACATTACACTACAGGTTATTTTACTGAATTCAGGGAGAATGTTGATTGTCTTGGGCACTTTAATATTTATCCTCTTTTCTTACACAAAATGTATAGAAATTATAGCAAGATTTTGGGCAACCTAGTCCTTTTCTAGGGAATCATCTCTATTGTGAGAAGTGTGACAAATATGAAAGCCAAGGGGTTGGAAAAAATAGACTCTAAACCATTGCAGAAGAAAGAACAGGACCTGCCTCCCATAACTGCTAATTAAACAAACGAGCGGTGCCTTCTTAGATTCATGATGGTCTGCTCTCGTAAACTGTAGTTTAAGGTTGAAGAATTACAATGTGTCAATGACTAATCATTCTTCAGAACCGGTTCTAAGTAAAATTGTGAAATAGATCAAGTTAGTTTTGCCACTTTTCCTTGCTTCTTAATAATTCTGTACTGTACTTGAGGCATATTTCTTCCTAGTCCCAGTAGAGCAGGCTCTTAACTGTCAATAATTAAGATAGCAAGATAATTCTTCTTAAAGTTTAAGATGTTCAATAACAACCTCTCCCAGGAGTATTATATGGATTTTTGCTGACAAAAAATAATCTTCAATTCCCAAAGAAAAATATTTCTAGAAGTGCAAGTTAACATTATCATGAATGCTTACATATGTATTTTGGTTAAAGATACTTCCTTATTGTTACTGACATTCTAGGACATAGATATTTTATAAAGCCAAGTCTAATACTAGCACTTTTTCATGTTTAGCTCACTTTTCATCCTGAGAAGATAACAAACACACACACACGCACGATTTTATGAAGGGAAATAGAGTAACAGACCCAAGTCTAGAGAAGAAATATCCTACAGACAAGCTACCCCTTGCTTACAAGTCCCAGAGATATGTCTATACTGCTTCTGAAATAACATAATGTAGGAGATGTGTTTTTCTGGGACTTTTCTGACAGTCAAAGGAAGAGAAAACTCTCAGGTTATCTTTTTTTCTTTTTTATTAAATTTATCAGGATGATATTGGTTAGTAAAACTATATATGTAGGTTTCAAGTGTACATTTCTATAATACATCATCTATGCATTGCATTGTGTGTTTACCACCCAGAGTCAGTTCTTTTTCCATCACCATATATTTGACCTCCTTTTCCCTCTTCTACTACCCACTTTCCCCTGTGCCCTCTGGTAACCTCTAAACTGTTGTCTTCATCTATGGTTTTCTTTTCTTGATGTCTTGGTAAGACACAGTGATAGATAAAATTTAGATATAAATGTTATCATCTTCATCTCTTACCTGCACTTAAATTTTTCATTAAAGTTTCTCCTCCGAGTCTTTCCCTTTCTGCTTATGACACTGCATAATCCCTTACTTACCCACAGGAGAAAAATAAACAAAAATATTTTGATTTGGTATCTCTTTGATTCTTTAGCTAACACTACTTTTTGCATTCACTGCTGTCTTTTTCAAAATAGCTATTTATAGTTACTACAACCCATGTCAACTTACTCTGAAAGCCATCTTCTATTATCCCCTTCTAAAAATTTTTTTTAATTAATACAAGAGTTTTTGCTGAGGGGAGTAAATACAAAATTTGATCTATCAGTAGGGTAACCTAAAAGGACCCATGATGGAAGCAAGAGAAAACTGGAAAAAAATCAACCTACACAAATACAAAAATTTTAGAATTTAATCCTATCAATGTAAGACTGGGTTAATGTAATTTAACCTCATTTTCTGCCAGAATTTTAAAAAAGTCATCTGTAAATTATGCATCATGCAGAGATTCTATATTTGTCACATGCAATCACTAGCAATCAATAAAATGTATCAAGAAACCCAAGTTAAGACAAAGAGGGAAAATGGCTACACACAGAAAAAGGACCAGAAGTGCTAAACATTTAAAGTTATTAAACACAAACTTTGCAATAAATACGATTAATACATTTTAAGTAACTAGAGGATAAAATGGAAAATTTCATCAGGAACCAGGAATCTGTATAGAAGATACAATAAAATTCTAAAACAACAAAAAAATATATTAACAAATTAAGGATTCGGCAGATAGGATTAACAGATTGTTAATCATGGAATATTGAATTGAAAAATAAGTAAATAAAAATATTCAAACTGAAGCATGAAAAGGAACTAATGAAAATATACACAAAAGCAAAAGATACCGGTACATGTGGAAATTCCATAAAAATGTAAAAGATACATGTTAATGAGTTATAGGAAGAGAAAGCGAATGGAGCAAATGAATTAGTTAAAGAGTAATGACTTATTAACATTTGCCAAAACAGATAGTATTTTTTTTAGATCAAATACTTAAGAGAATCAGAGTGAAACTGCTTAAAACCAAGGGCAAAGAAGATGATATCTTCAAAGTAGCCTCAGTATTATTGAATATTTTAACAAGAAAATATACAAATCTAAACAAAAGTAATGGAAGCCAGAAAATAATGGAATGAATGATATCCTAACAGTGTAAAGAGAAAATAATCACAAATCTAGAATTCTACTACTACACACAAAAAGTAATATACTTAAGTGAATTCGATATCTGTTTGGAAATGGAAAATAAGGTAGAGTTGCAGATGTCTAAGTTTTATTTTTTAAACTTTTGTGTAACTTTTTATTCATCTATCCCTTCATTTAAACATTTTTATCTTTACTATTTCTAAACAACTTTATTGAGATATAATTTACATACTATACAATTCACCAATTTAAAATGTACAAGTGTTTGTTTTTTATTGTTAAATTTATTGGGGTGACCTTGGTTGGTAACAATTACATAGTTTCCAGGGGTACAATTCTACATTAAATTGCCTATGCATTGCACTATGTGCTCACCGCCCAGAATCAGCTCCCCTTCCATTGCCATATATTTGATAACCCTTCCCTACTAGTCCCCACTCCCGCTCTCCCACCCACCTTCCCCTTTACCCTCAGGTAACCACCAAACTATCAAGTGTGTCCATGAATTTTTGTTTCTTTGTTACTTTCAGTCCTATATTCCACGTATAAGTGAGGTCATATGTTTCTTGATTCTTTCAGTCTGATTTATTCACTTAATATGATGGTTTCAAGGTCTATCCATGTTGTCACAAATGGCTCTATTTAATCTTTTCTTATTGCTGCATAGTATTCCATTGTGTAAATGTATCATAACTTCTTCATTCAGTCATCTATTAAAGGACACTTTGGTTGTTTCCATGACTTGGCCACTGTGAACAGTGCTGTGATGAACATTGGGGTACATATATCTTTGCAAATTAAGGTTTTCAAGTTTTTTGGGTAGATACCCAGAAGAGAGATTGTTAGGTCATATGGCAATTTCCTTCCTCAATTTTTGAGGAATCTCTATACTGCTTTCCATAATGGTTGTGCCAATTTACACTTCCACCAGCATTGTATGAGGATTCCTTTTTTTCCACAGCCTTTCCAGCACTTGTTATTCCTTGTCTTGTTAATTATAGCCATTCTAACAGGTGTGAGGTAATATCTCATTGTCGTTTTAATTTGCATCTCCCTAATGGCTAGTGAGGTTGAACATTTTTTCGTATATCTGTTGGCCATTTGTATGTCTTCATGAGAGAAGTGTCTGTTTAGGTCTTCTGCTTCAATTTTGGAGTAGATGAAAAGCGTATCTTAAAGTAGAAAAAACAAAAAGAGAAGGAAAATGAAGAGCTTAATTTTGACACCAAAACATATAAACTGATATTTATATATTTGAGGAAAGAGATCTAGAAGGATCTTAGAACCATCCATATGTATATGGCAATTGAAGTCATGATACTTAATAGTAAGCATGTCAAGTCAAATGATAAACGGGTCTGGAAATATTTAAAATGTAGAAGAAATGTAAAATAATTTGAAAGGAATAGGTACAGAGGATGTCATTGATAATCATAGTGGAGAAATTTGAGAAGCAAGATAAGCATTGTATTAGTCAGGGTTCTCTGGGGAAACAAATTTGTGTGTATGTGTGTAAATGACAGATGATAAATGATGATAGAAGATAGATAGATAGATAGATAGATAGATATAGATAGATTTTGATTGATTTTAAGGAATTGGCTCATGTGTTTGTGGAGGCTAGAGATCCAAGGATGAGTTGTAGTTGAGTCTAAAGGCAGACTGCTTGTAGAATTCTCTTGTTTCCCTGGGAGGTCAGTTTTTATTTCCATTAAGGCTTTCAACTGATTAAATGAAGCCTACCAAAATTATGGAGGGTACTTTTCTTTACTCAGAGTTTACTGATCAAACATTACTCTCAATAAAAAAATATCTTCACAACAAACATCTAAAATAATGTTTGGTCAAATGTCTAGATACCATGGGCTAGCCAAATTGACAAATAAAATTAACTATCACAAAGACCAGTCAGAACACTTTGATTTGAGGAGTATTAGGGAAATGAAAGAGATAGTTTTAATTATTCCTTCAGAAATATTGGCCATTAAAAAATGTGGAAATCAAGACAGAATAAGATGATTATAAAGCAATTGTGTATAGGAGTGGTATGTTCTTTAAAATAAGAGAGACAAAGCATATTTATATTCTTAATGAAATATTCAGTAAGGAGAAAGATTGATGGCAGGTTTGAGGATATGTGTGTAGAGACCAGACCCCCTCAGTTAAGAATGGAACATTGGGATTAGTGTGAGAATAAGTTCATTTTTTAAAAGATATTTATTTTATTTTATTTTATTGTTTTTGACAGAGACAGAGAGAGACAGAGAGAGAAGGAGGAGGACCCAGAGCCGTCTCCATAGTTGCATGTCATCTCTGTTTTCAACACTATTTCATTACACACAGGTGGGCGGGGAGTGGGGGGCACACAGGGCAGGAACCGGCCAGGGGCTTCCCAAATGGGAGGCACACCTCTGTGAGCTAGGGGCTGAACTGAGGCCCTCCCACATTGGAAATACACCCCAGCAAGAACCAAACTAGGTGCCACACCCCAGTTCAGCATATGGGTTCACACAGGTCGGGGCTGAGATTCAATCCTCGGTCCCCGCCCACGGGTGCATAACCTGCTGAGCCATCCCAGCTTCCCCTGAATAAATTCAGTTTTGAACGGAAAATCAACACATATTTTAATAGCTTAGATTACAGTTTTAAATTTTTAAACATGAACACAATATATTTAAGCAGTGACTTATGAAGATTTTATAAATGTTAACTATGTTAGCTAGATAAGAATTTCAGAGATGATTTGAATCAAAGAAGAATAAACCATAGCATTTTAGAATTACTTTAATACATGTAGGGCAAGTCTATCAAAATTACATTAGAAAGGTCAGGGTAGGCTTTCTTCAGAAAACATTTTAAATTGCTCATAAAACCAGATAAGTTATCCCAGCAGGAAGAGAGAATGGGAGCTGTGGGAAAGAGAAAATATATCCAGTTCATGAGGAAAACAATAAATTTTGAGTACAGGAAAGATATTTGTTTAGTTGAGTTAAAAGGAAAACTAGTACCATCAAAATAACTATGCAAATTTAAATTATTTTCACAAATTAAGATAGCAAGCTCATGTATTTTATATTTCTTCAACAATAAAGTTCAACTTTACTTAGTCATAAATATAAATATATATTCATAATACTAAATTATTTAAATCATAAATTTAGAAGCTTTTAGATTTAATTTAGTGCACCAATTATTAAACTTTTATCATGGATCTAGAAAGGATAATATTAAAAATATATTTTATATAGTGCACAAAGATCTGACACAGTTGTAGACTGTATAGAACTTATAATGCTGTTGAAAACACACATTATATCTGATTATGTAAAGTCCAAATATACACTCAAATTTTTTTTTAAGTTATAAAAATACAACAAGTATCAATCACTTCCTTAAGAGGAAAAGACACATAAAAGGAGAGAAAAGGCAAATATATAATTTTGATATCTGGTAGAGAAAAATGCAGGTGGTACTAATAGAGCTCTTTGGCATTCAAGGGAAGGATCAATTATTTCTCAAGACAATACGGAAAGCTTTATAAGAGCCAAAACAATTGGAAATGAACCTCAAAGACTAAGTAGAATATCAAAAGGTGGGGTGCTGTGGTGAATGAGGGCAGAATTCTATCATTCCACCTAGAGAGACCACAAGAAGTGAAGGCGTGGAGGTAGGGTAACATAGACTTAAAAGCTAACACATAATTGCTCAGTAGCTGAAACTTAGAATTTGTATGAAAAATTAGTTAAAACTAAAACTGGGAAAATCATTTGAACTCACATTGTCAATAACATCAATATCAAAAAAATTTACTTCAGAAAACAATGAGTTAACATTCTGATTATTATTATTATTATTATTATTATTATTTATTTTAGTGCAGGGATGGGTGAATTGGAATAGGAAGAGAGAGAAGTTTATGAAAGATCAAGAGGATCTTATGGTAGTTAAGACAGAAAAGAACATGGTCCTAATTTAGAGTGGTAGAAAGAGTTATAGGAATGACAAAACTGAAAAAAGTCCGTACTAGTGTCTCCAGAATTTGATTTCGTAAGTCACTCAGAATTCTTTTAAAATGGAGGACTAACATAGGACTACCAACATTCTATTTGGCTAAGAAAACTCACTTAAAAAGTATTTTCTGATATAATCTCATGACTTGATTTGCAATTAATATTGTCTACTTGTGATGCTTAAAGATCTTTATTGGCTGGTTGGGTCATCAGACAAGACTAATCTCATGATCATTCATTCATTCAATCCATAAATATGTATTGCACATCTATTATATACACTATAGTCTTCATTGCTCTGGAATGCTGTAGTAAATAAAACAGTCAGTGCTGTTTAGGAGTTTGTTTTAGCAGAGGGAGACAGACAAAGAAGAAAAAACTATAAAATAGCCTATGAATAAAAGTGAAAGTTTTAGATTTTATTCTGAGGTATAAAAGAAGCCTTTGGAATTCTCTATGTTCGGATGCTATGGATGATATATATACTTTCCATTTGTACTAGTAGAAGAAAGAGATGAGCTGAGATAGGAAGTCAGTTGTTCTGGGTGAGTGAAGATGCTGGCACAGACTAAACAAGTACATTGGAACTGATGAGACATTCCAGATATGTTTTGAAAGTAGAGGATATTAGGATGAGTGGAAGAGAAGGGTGAAGTTTGGTGCTTTAAGTCAGATAACTCTTTGTTGTCTAAGACTATACAGACAACTGTAGATGCCAGTAGCATATATCACCTAGTTATGACACCAAAAATGTCTTTAAACATTGACAAATATCCCCTTGGGGACAAAATTATCCCTGGTTTTGAACCATTGTTTTAAAATAAAGAAGGAGTGGATTTAAAAGGGAACTGTCAAGAATTTCTTTTAAGATATATGACTTTGGGGTAAATATTGTATATTCGTAAGGAGATATTAAGTTGGAATTTGGAGATACAAATATTTAGCTTAGGGCTAAATATTTGAGAAGTCAGGGCTGAAGATATAAATGTGAGAATCACGCGCATATAAATGACATTAAGATCCTGAGACTAGAGGAGAGTGAATGCAGTTACAATAAAAACATAACTGAGAACTGAACCTGGAGCATGCCATGCTGAGCTATGGGGGAAATGAACCAGATTCAGGTAAAGCAATTGAAAGTAAATAAGAATGGTTTTCCAGAAGAGAAGACAATGTGCAAAAACAGAGTGGGAGACTACTTTCAAATATTACTGAAAAGTCTAGAAAGATGAAAATTGGAATTTGGATTTTTTACTATCAGTATAATTGGTAACCTTGACAAGGGCAATTTTGATAGAGAGGTGGAGATTAAAAAAGAAATCGATTTGAGTTCAGGGATCATGAAGCTAAAGAAGTTGAGCGTGCAGGCACGCACGCACGCACACACACACAAGTACTTGAAAAGAGTTTTACAGAAATTTGCTGTAGAAGAGATCAAAAAATCGAGCAGTAGCTGGAAAGAAATGTCAGACCAAGGGAAATTGTTGGCTCATTTTATTTTAAAGATGGGAAAAACTACATGCATAGCATATGTTTGCTGATGTGAATGATCCAGTAAAAAGGAGAAAAATGATGATGCAAGAAGAGGAAACTGCTGGAGTGAAGTCCCTGAGGTGAGCTGGACAATAGTTGCCAACATCGATAGCACACGTGGAAAGATGTTAAAATCGTGGATCGTCTGATCCAAAGGCACTAGAGAATAAGTATGTGCCAGATTTTCAAGTTACTGAAACAGAAGGGAGGATGATAACTTCAGAGACTTACCATCTGAGTTAGATTCCAAAATAATGTGTAGTTCAGACCAGCTATATATATTTTCTAGCCCATTACGAGTGAAGCAGGGCCACTGTAGATACATTTTCTTATGTTGACTAAGGGCTGAACATCTTAGTTGGAGCTAGGATGGATATTCCCTGGGCAATATCATTCATATACAAATATTCAGCAACTACTTAAAGTAGATGGATAAATTATTTTCTACTTGGTCCACATGAGTATATAATTTTGAAAAGCTGTTTGCCATGTAAAATAAGGTCTACCAGTGTTAAACTTCATATCTCTTAAGTCCAAATCTGTTCCCATATTACATATACAAGATTATTCTCTGTGGCTTAGTTCTATGGCAGTTCTCCCAAGGGATCAAATTTGAATTGTCATGACCCTGAGAAAAATGAAAAGCAGAAATTTATTTGGCTCTATTTTGCAGCCAGATTTTTTCTTTTTGCTTGCTTCTACATTTAAAATTTTATTAAAGAAAAAGAGCACACCAGATAGCAATGTAACAATCTTTAATGACTGCATAGATAATGTCTTATGAGGTGATTTGTAAAATGATTTCATAAGCTTTGTTATAACACATATTGGACAACTGTGGAAATAATTTAATCTTCTAGATTTTAAATGCTACACAGATAGGGGAGATCAACCTTGATATTAATACATTCAGAAGGAAGTAATTTACCAAGTGCATATTGCTAATCTTTACATGGTTCAGCTTCATTTGGCTGTATTTTTCCTCTATGAATAGCTTACTGAAATGATGCCCTATAGCTATGAACAATCCATATTATAAAATCTTTAAATGCATTTTCTTATAATCGCAAAGTAAATTTTTTTACACTTTAAAAACTTTCTTTAATTTTTTTTTTTTTGAAAAATGTTGAGAGGTGGGGGTGGGCCTAGAGCAGTCTCCATAGT
Source organism: Craseonycteris thonglongyai (assembly GCA_004027555.1). Classification (NCBI taxonomy): domain Eukaryota; kingdom Metazoa; phylum Chordata; class Mammalia; order Chiroptera; family Craseonycteridae; genus Craseonycteris; species Craseonycteris thonglongyai. Next base: position 13,918 of record PVKE010030521.1, read on the forward strand.
TGTAAGTCATTAGTTGTGGCATAGTTTCATCCCACACAGGTGGATGTGGGGCTGTCAGGTAGGAACTGAAGCAGGGGTCTCCAAGACGGGAAGGGAGAACCTTCGCTACATGGCTCAAGGGTTGCCAGTTGCTGGGATTTGATCCCTGAACCTCAGGTTGCAAGGCAAGGATCCCCATTTTTTCAAACTTTTGAACCTTTAGAATATATGCAATGTATAACCTATCTATTTCAATCCACTCTTGAATTGAGTTGGTGTGTGCTTTACTAAAAGTAAGCAATGTAATGCTAATTGGATCAAATTCCATTAAGTACATTCTTATCTCCTGATGTACAACAAAAGAAAATAGCTTTCATTATAGACATAATAAAAGCTTAAAAAAATAAAACAAGGACTACATAAGATATTTATAAAATGCTAGAATGATCTTTCTGCAGGGCTGCTTTTTGTAGCTCTTTTTTCTTTGCTAATATGGATGTATGTAATTCTAAAATATTCATTATTTTAAAAGGGGATATATATTTTTAATTTTATATCTCCATTTTATCATCCTTAATAATGAATTACAAGTTACCTATAATTGTCTGCTTATAAATAATGTTTATAATTATTTCTGGAAAAAACACAATACTAAAATTCATAATTAAATTCATCTACCACACATAATAGAAATTTACCTTCCTGTTAGCATTTGTGGAATAAAGCCCTTAGAAACAAATTTGGTTTCATTTCCTTTTAAATTATTATTGCTATCCTCATTCTTCTGTGACAAAATAAATATCATCCCTGCGCAGTGCCAAGAACCCATAAAATAGACTTTTTCATTTCTCTTCCTTAATCAAAACATATAAGCCTTTTCCAAGCACATGTAAATACCATCATGTATTGTTGGCTTATTGTGATTTACTTCATTGTATACCTGTCCCACTATTCTACTATTTAATTTCTAATCTCACGATTACACAAGGAAACTGTCATTACCACAGCAACAAAGGTTAAGAGAGAGGCCAGAATCTGGTGGTGTCTGTGGAGAAGTGACCTTTCATCTCAGAAGTTAACATTGCTGATTCACAAAAGTGCATGATGAAGCAATGAGGTGGTCTGCATTGAGATTTGAGTGAAGGTTGGGTCAAACATTCAAAAATGGTCAAAAGATGAAATAGATGATATTAAGAAGAAATTCATATAATAAGATATATGTGTAACAACGGAGTAAAATGAAATCCCAGGGAGTAAAATGAAATCCCAGGGAGTAAATGGCAAGCCCTGGGAAATGTGGGTATGGCATGAGCAGGACCTTAGGTGGAAAGGTTTGTGGTACTCACATCATAACCTGAGTACTTGGTGCCTCAGAAACTTCCACATACCCAAATTTGGCAGGTGAGCCACCTAAAGTTTGTCATGTGAACTTGGTAAGTAAGATTGCCAATTTGAAAGGATGAAATACAGTCATTTGTGACAACATGGATGGACCCTGAAACCATCTTATTAAGCAAAATAAGTCAGACTGAAAGACTCAGGAAACATATGACCTCACTTACAGGTGGAATATAAAACTGAAAGTAACAAAGAAACAAAGACTTATGAACACACTCAATAGTTTGGTGATTACCTGAGGGAAGGGGAGGAGCGGGGAAGCAGAGATGGGGGGAGGGGGGAGTGGGCACCAGATATATGCTGATGGAAGGAGAGCTGATTCTGGGTGGTCAGCACATAACGCGATGCATGGGTGATGTAATGTAGATTTGTACATCCAAAAACTATCTAATTGTTACCAATCAATGTCACCCTAATAAATTTTTAAAAAATAAAAATAAAATAAAAACATAATAAAACAAATGCACCTCTGCTTCTCCGGCTACACAACAAGCTCCGTGCAAAATCACGCATTAAGTATGGACCCCTGTCCCTCACCAACTCATAAAATCTGGACATCAGCAGCTGTGGCAATGCCAAACAGGGAGAAGTCTAGGGTCACCTGGAGGGGGCAATTGACATGTTCCGGAGGTATTCATTCAACCAGAAATAAATTGTAAATGTAGATTTAACTAAATCGATATGGCAGTTCCTATGCCATTAAAAACAAACAAAAAAAAAGATTGACAATTTGAAGAAACCAACCAGAAAGCAGACAAATGGAGTCTTCCCCAAATGCTCAAAACAACAACTAAACAGCATAATTTGTCAATAACTTCAATGACCCTGATGCACTCTTTCCACACCCTTTCCTCTTTAGCTAAGGTACCAATGTATTAACCTAAGACTTCAACTCAGCCTGAAATATAAGAATTCTTGCACAGCAACTCCTATCAATACATACCTCTTTTACCAGTTCATTCCCTCTCTAGGAGGTTTCATCTAAGTTCCATGCTTTAAAATAATCTATATTCCCATATATTTGATAACCCCCTCCTCCTTCACCCTCTCCCCCTTTATCCTTAGGTAACCACTAAACTATTTACTGTGTCTATAAGTTTTTGTTTCTTTGTTACTTTCAGTATCATATTCCACCTATAAGTGAAGTCATTTGTTTTTTGTATTTTTTCAGTCTAGAAAGAGAACTGACTCTGGGTGATGAACATATAATGCAATACAAAGATGATATAGTGTAGAATTATACATCTGGAACCTATAATTTTTACCAACCAAAGTCACCCCAACAAATGGAACAATTAATACAAAAAAAATTTTTTAAGAAAAAAATTTATATCCCACCATTTCCAAATTTTTATCTTTATGCCTTGGTTTCTCCATGAGCTCACTTTTACCTATCTGCCTACTTCTGCTTAGATGTCTAATAGCCATCAACTCAATATGTCAAAAGAAAACTATTGATTTTGAATCACTCCCAAAGAGATTCCCTTTCATTCTTTCCCATCTTTAACGATGGCACTGCAGATATCTGCTCAACTCCCAACCTAGGCCCATCCATGATGAAATTCACCCCATTTCCAATTGAACAGTAAGAATCCTGTTGACTATGCATCCAAAATATATCCAAAATTTTACCAATCATTTCTTATCATCTCTACTGCTACTCACTAATGTAAGTTATGATTATCTCTCACCAAACCTCTTTAGGAACCTCTAAGAGATCTCTTCAGTTCTACTCTAATGCCCCATGATCCAATCTTCTTATATTTTTCAAAGTACCTTTAAAATCCTTCAATATCATCCTACTGCAACCAGCCTAAAATCCTAATCCTGACATCCCAGGATTTCTGACATATCATCTACTAATCACCACCCCTCCCACTAACTCCTGCTCTTCCCACTCCTCTCTTTCCTCAGATTTTCACATTTGGCCCTTCTATAATTAGCTCAGTTGTCATGTCTTCAGATAGCCCTTCCCTAACCATCCTACCTGAACTGGACTTTTCTCCACTATGTCACTCTCTGCCATTGCCTCTAATGTTTTATTTTCTCTATAATACTTAGCACTCTCTGAAGTAATCCGATTTATTTGCTTACATGATTACAGACATTCTTCCCATATTAAAAGAGTAAGCCTCGTGTGACCAGGGACTTTGTCTTTATTCCCTACACACAGAATATTGCCTATGCCCACGTAAATGTTTGTCGAATGGCAGACATAACCTGGCCTCTAAGTGTGATTGATCAAACATTCAAGTGATTTGACATACTTATTCTGAAAAAAATTTTGAGGAACTTTAGTGCATATGGATTATGATGAGACATTACTTAGCTCCTTGGATTATTTAATTAAAATAATAACACCTATTTCAAATGTAAAAGAATATCAATGCAATGGAAAAGCCAACATGAATTAATAAGGAAAAGCCATTCAATGAATAATTCCCTGAAGAAATTAGTATCTTTTAGACTTTAGAGTTTCAAGAAAACAAAATCTTATTTTATGTCAAAAACAACTTGAAATCAGTATTTTATATTTACTTATAAATGAGTTCACAAATAAGTACTAAGTTATAATTTTATCCTATGATCTGGGATGAAGAGTAATAACATTTTTAATATGAGGATGTTTTATGAAACATAATAAATGTATATTCAAGTGTTTTTCCTGAAGAGACATACTAAGTTACACAGTTCCCAAAATGACTAAGCTTACTTGCACATGTATTTCATAAAATGTCACTTATTGTTTTTGTACTGAGATTCAAGTTCTGAAAGGCCCAAGACTAATTAATAAGAAAGAATGAAAATCAACTTTTGACCCACATTATCTGGATAAACTCTAAGTAATATATTAGAAATAGGGTATATATTGATCTGAATTGTCATGAAGCTAAGAACCAGGAAGCAATACCTAAACTATCTTTGTACTCTCCCTTCCAATCAGTTATTTGGTATATATTATAAACTAGACATAGTGCTAGATAATTAGAAGAATATATAAAGTATGCTCTCTAGCTTTTAGAAGCTCGTAATATGGTGGATTTATGACATAAGATTCTGAGTTCTGATTAGTTCATTATAGCTGAACTAATATTAGTTGATTCATATAAATCACTCTCTTTGGGAAAACTACCCATCCTTCCTGTTTCTGAATTTAGCAGGAAAAAAAAAAGATTCTATCCCAATAGGGATACATTAATTTTTAAATGATTGGAATACAAATATACACTTTATTTATATGCACTTCAGTATGTTTGAATCTGTCACTGCCTGGGAAATGTTTTTTTATGCTCCATCTAAGAATCATCCAGGCCTTGGCTTTGGAGAAGTCCTTTATCTGACTCTTCTTTGTCTAAGAATCAAGTTCAATAAATCTATTCATTTCTTTCATTCCATTCTGTTTCATTAGATTTATTAGATATTTGGAAATCTTTTAAATATATAGAGGTAGGGCACAGTGCCTATCTTCAAAAATCTTGCAGTTTCATGTAGGGAAAAGTTAAGCAAATAACACGCAATGGAAAAAATGGTAATATCAAGATATGCACACTACGGCACTGGGACACAAAAGGGGAGGCCTAATGCAGATTCAAGTGTGCATGCAGGCTTCCTAGAGTAGAGTATATCTGAGCTGATTCTTGAACGATAAATAGAAACTATCCAGGAAACAGAAAACATTAGAGGAAAGACTACTGTAAGTAATAATCAAAACATGAAAAGGCAGAGAAATAAAAATGCATATCAATTCCAGGTCCTATAATTAAATATGAAAGACTGAAGCAAAAGATCCACATACAGGAAGGAGTGTCAAAGGATGAGACTTATCTGATAAGACTTACCAGCCCCCATAATGAGAGGCATTGCATGCAGTGAAAGAATCCAGATATTTTTATTATTGAGGCTAAAGTAAATACCAACTCTGACGCTTTGTGCCTAGATGTGCCAGTTCATTAAGATCAGAGGGCAGAACAATGACCTTTCAATGTTCATTTTAATTTTTGGTTATATAAATTACTCTCCTGATTTTCCATTCTTTCATGTTTAGTCTTTTACTTTGAAAGTGCTGCTGGGAAAATGCTCTTCTAATTGAAAAGAGTAAAATGTAAATGAGTTTAATGAAAGAAAGAATAAACCATCTGAACTCAAATCCTATCAGCTTCTGTTTAAGTCTCTGCTCTCCACCTTCCATACCATAAAAGCCAACACTGTTACATTCAGTCTCCCTACTCCCACCCACTACCTGCCCCAATTACCCCACAACTGGTCACAGTT
>PVKE010030522.1:0-19566 GCA_004027555.1 Craseonycteris thonglongyai
GGCCCAGTTCCTGCCCTGCGCAGCCCTGTGCCCACCTGTGGAGTGAAACTATATGGAAAACTAATGTCAACTATGGAGACTGCTCTGGGCCCTCCCCCTTCTCTCTGTTTCTCTCTGTCTGTCTCTTTCTCTGTCAAAAAACAATATTAATAAATCTTTAGAAATAATTTCAAACTACTGAAAAGCCAAAAGAATAACATAAAGAACTACATGCGCTTTACCCAAATTCACCTATTGTTATCTCTCATTGTAATGGCAGTTTTAAAAATCTTTGTTTTTTTTTAAAGATTTATTTTATTGTTTTTGAGAGAGAGAGAAGGGGGAGGGCCCAGACCAGTCTCCGTAGTTGTACGTCATCAGCTTTTAACATAGTTTTATTCCACACAGGTGGGGCACAGACCCGCACAGGGTGGCAACCAGGCTAGGGGCCTCCTGCATGGGAGATGCACCTCTGTGAGCTGGGGGCTGAACTGGGGGCCTCCTACGTGAAAGCTTGCCCTGGCAGGAACCGAACGATTGCCTGCCCCTTCATGGGAAGCACACCAAAATTCAGCATATGGGTCTGCATGGGCCTTAGCCAGACAGGGACTCAACCCTCAGGGCTGCAAAGCGAGTGCTCAACCTGCTGAGTTATCCTGGCTTCCCTCAAAATCTTCATATATTGAGTACTGAAAACAAAAGTTAGTCACATGGCATTGTTTTGTGTATTTCATGGGCAGAATCCCTGTTTCTGATGGTTTTCAGTCAAGGACAGCTTTGGCCAGTCCACGCAGTCCACTTAGGGCAGGGGGAATCAAGTGCCTTTCTTTATTAATCCTGAGAAGCATCACTCTACCCTTTGAAAGAAGAATTAATGAAGCTCCCAAGTATTCTAGCTAATGAATAATTTAAAAGCAATAAATAAGTGAATATGTAAGCAAGTAAATACATCTTAATAAAAGGGATAAGTTTTCAAAGTAAGAATCTCATTTTGCATCCTCGCTCTCTTGAAACTAATGTTATCTTATATACCTTTCCAGAAATCTATGTATGCACGAAGATATATATAGCTATCACTAAAATGGTAGGTATATAGTTATAGACAGATATACATGTATAGTAAATGAAATATTTAAATAATTAATAGCAGGTTGCACATTTTTGTTCATTTTACTTATCAATTTTTTTTATATTATCAATATGCCTGACTGATAACTGAGTCCAGTAATATCAGAGGGTGGGATTCAAATTTTACTTTCATTGGAAAATTTAACTTATGGAACATACCTCACTTGGATTTCTTCTCAATTTATTGCTCAGACCTTGAAGAAGCAACTGGCAGAAAGTAGTGCTCATGGAAAAGTTTCCTTTACAAGTTAGAAAAACATTTTGGCTTCATCCTACATATGCTATACTCCAAGGTCTATTGCTACTGTTTTCCGAATTACTCACTGGCTGGATGAATGGCAGGTACAAGTAGTGCTTTTATAGCAACACACAGATGTTGATATTTTCCACAATTTTCTTGGATTAAATGGAGGGCTTTCATATTGAAAAAAACTCATTTTGGATGTAATAAAAGAACTTAGATTTCTACTTTTTAAAGATCCATACAACATCCACATTTTTATTCTTATTTTTTAAAGAAAAATTTATTTAAAGAACCTGCCTTTTTGGACATTGATAAAAAGCAGATATTACCTGCTTATGGGATGAAGCCAGGTTTAATGAGTAGTAATAGAGAGTTAGAAACACAATAATCAGGTTGAGGGTCATAAATGGATTAGAATTCTTGTGTGTGTACTTGAGGTTCACATAGGGTATAAGACTTTTAAATTAGGGCTTATAACTCAATATAAAGGAATTTATGGATGAATGTCTTGGAAAGGCTTTCAAGGGCTTTTAGTATACATATATTTGCTATTTGAGCACCATACTAGATCCAGAAACTTAAGGTTGTTTCTGAAAATTAAAATGTTTACATTATGATAAATAATGTGACTGTAAATAAAAAGGCTTTCTTGTGTGTAATTATTCATAATAGCAGGGGTTTACAGTGAAATCTGAATAATATTCACAGTTGTGAAAGTATGTTTTTCTGTGATATTATTTAACTGTGTTAAGGAATCTTGATTACTTTATCATGCTGTTCGTGCACATATTTCCTAGGTCAGGAAACTATGTAGTGAGAGAAGAAAGTTATTTTGGGGGATATTATTTCAAATGTTTCAAGGTTTGGTTTATAGGGTTTATTTATTAAACTATAGTGATTCTCACCTTTATTAATGTTGAATTGACACAACATTATCACCCAAAATTTATAGTTTACATTACAGTTAATTCTCAGTGTTCTACATTCTGTGGGTTTGAAAAAATATATAGTAACAGGTATCCATCATTATATTATCATACAGAGTATTTTCACTGCCCTAAAAAACATTTATGCTCTGCCTATTTATCCGTTTTCCCTTGCCCTTCAACACCTGGCAAACACTGACTTTATTATTATCTTCATAGTTTTGCCTTTTCCAGAATGTCATATAGTTGGAATCGTATGGTATGAAGACTGTCCAGGCTGATTTCCTTTCACTGAGCAATATGCATTCAAGTTTCTTAAGTTTCTTCCATATCCTTTCATGGCCTGATAGCTAGTTAGCTAATTAGCGCTCTCTCTCTCTCTCTCTCTCTCTCTCTCTCTCTCTCTCTCTCTCTCTCTCTCTCTCTCTTTTAGCACTGAATAAGATTCCATTGGTTGGACGCACCACAGTTTATTTATTCATTTGCTTACTGAAGTACATCTTGGTTGCTACCAAGTTTTGGCAATAGTGAATAAAGCATCTAATTATCAGCATCTCTGTGCAGGATTTTCTGTGGACATAAAGTATTCAACCCCTTTGAGGGTTGAATATCAAGGAGTGCTATAATGATCTTTTTATGGTGCATTTAATGTTTATAGCATTTTGTATTTTTTGTTTATATGGCATTAGTGGAATTTCTTATAATTTATATTTTATGTGTAACTGTATAGTATGTTTTGGTAGCTTTCCAGTGAGTCATAGTCTGTCTATATACCTACATGTTTGTATGCTATATTCTATAATATTTTGTGACCATATCCCTGTGCCTACTAATGGATTTTTGTCTGGTAAAATAATAGTTTGATTGGCTAGTCCATAAATGACCCTGAAAATGATAAAATGAAAATAAGCCAAAAATTATAAACTGTGCTTTAACAAATTAAATGCATATACTAGTTATGTCCTCTGAATCCAACGGGGGTACCATTTTACCCATGGGAAGTTTCTTAAAATTTGCAAAAATCTGAATAATACTCATTAATAGCTATGGATTTTCAAACAATTTGTACACTTGTTTAATCTTCATACTTTCTAAGTAATTCTAAGTAATTTATTAATTGAAGAGATTCCAGTTATTTTTTTCCCGATATATTAACAATTTCTTTAATTTTATAAAATCTCTAATAAAAATAACACCAGTAAAGTACAGAGGGAAATGAGAATCTGCCCCCTGTTCATAGAAGATTTCACTGGAGTGAATATCCTTAAAGTCATCTGAAACTCTGGGCCCCACCAACAGGCATAGTACTGAAATTGTGAAAAAATTTCACACTTTATTGAGGTCTAATTGAAATATAAAAATTGTATATATTTAAGATATACATTATGATGGTTTGATATACATTGTGAAATGTTTGCCATAGTCAAGCTAATTAATGGGTCCACACCTTACATATTTAAACTTTTCTTTTTTTTTTTTTTGATGAGAACACAAGTTCTACTCTCACAGCAAATTTCAAGTCTACTATACAGTGTTATTAACTGTGGATACTGTGCTATATGTTACATAGAGTCCCAGAACCAATTCATCTTATAACTGAGTTCATACCCTTTAATGAATATCTCCCCATTTTTCCCACCCATAGCTCCTGGCAACCACAATTCTATTATGCTTCTGTAAGTTTTAAAATTTCACATATAAATGAGATCATATAGCGCTTTTTTCCTGCATATTGCTTATTTCACTTAGCATAATGTCTTTGAGGTTCATCTTATATTGTTGCAAATGGCATGATACCTCCCGCCTCTTTTTTTCAAGGCTGAATAATATTCCACAACACATTTTTATGGTTGAATAATACACACACACACTATCCAGTAGAATGTTCTATCACACTTCCTTCATCCATCCATTTGTTAATAAACACCTCATTTTCTAATGTATCTTGGTTATTATAAATAATGCTGCACAAACATGGGAGCACCAATATGTCTTTGAGATTCAGATTAAATTTCCTTTAGATATATACCCAGAAGTGGGAGTTCTGGATCATATGGTAGTTGTATTTTTACGTTTTAGTGGAACCTCCATATCATTTTCCAAGTGTACAAGGGGTTTCTTTTCCCTGTGACTTTTCTACCACTTATCTCTTGACTTTTTTAATAATAGCCATCTTAACATGAAATGATATCTCATAGTTTTGATTTGCTTTTCTCTGATGGTTAGTGATGTTGAGAAGCTTTTTATGTACCTGTTAGCTATATGTATGCTTGTTTTGTAAAAATGTCTATTCAGATCATTTGCTAATTTTTAAACAGATGTTGAACTTCTTATCAGATATATGGCTTGAAAATATTTTCTCCCCAAAGAACGTAAATTCTAACAAAATGGTATGCTAATTTAATGCCTAAAGGAAAATAGCCACTTTCATTTATCTCCTATTCTATCTTTTGTCTTTCCTATGACACTCATCACATTCTTTCTGACATTATAGTATTTTGCACTTATATCTTTTTTTCTTTGCATTTTCAATTTTTTAAAACAGTACCTTGATAATAATGGTATAGAATATATGTTGTTTAATTAATATAATTTAGGGACCCTTTATCTTAAAGTTTTTTCAGAATGGATCTACAGCTAAAAAGTCTTTGGGACCTTATTTTTAATACTATAAAACCTACCAAGTGATATAAGGTCCTTTCTAAATGTAACCCTGTGGTTCAGTGATAATTGTAAAGGTTTTTTATATTTGCATTGCTATCTTAAATCTCGGTAATAGTGCAGAAACTTACTGGTAAGAGGGTTTCATCAGTCATGGTTAAATTGCTTGGGGTGGGCTGTAACCATTATGTCATTATCAGTTTCAGGATGAGCTGGTCACACTGTTTGTAGTTTCACAAAGTTATTCATCAGTTCTCTCAAAGTGAATGCAAATAAACCATTCCAAATCCCTTCAGAGCACACTGTAAAACTTTGTAACTTCATGGCCAAATGGTAAACCACAGGACCACATGACTCAAGGCCCTGGAGAGCTTCATGTTATTCCTGTCAGAGTTTTCTTCCCCCATTCATCAGCTGGAGGCTTTCATCTTCTTTGAAAGTCATGGCCTTTCAAGTAGGAGTAAAATTACACCTGTCAGTAATAAATGTAACTAGCACTATCCGTCATTTTGTCGTATCACAAAAGAAGTTAAAAGGAACCATAGCCTATTCTGTATTCACTTAATAACACTTTTTTCTTTTCTTTATAGTACTTTTAAGTATCTTCTAGTTATGTAATTGTTGAGATAATTTAGAAAATACTCACCTAAATTGGAGGATGGTACGGGAATGTTGGGGAAATTAGCTTTCATGTGCATTACATATTGTATTCAGTAACTGCATTTTTAAACTTACTTGACAGAAAGATTTAAGTGTATACAGAATCTACAACAGCAATCTAAATGTGCCCCTTAGCACACTTGTTCTGTTTATTTTTTCTGTGTTACACTCTGATAACTTTGTGGGTGCTCGTAATACCATACAGCAGGTGCACCTGCACAGCCACCATTTTATTTACATAGAGAACAAAGTTAATGTTTTATCAACTGCAGTCCACACCTGGGTTGGGACATTAATAGGAAGCAGGGTTCAAATAAAAAAATGCAACTTGCTTTTAACCTCATATTTGAACTCTATTGCACAAACTCTCTTGAACATTTTGAGGACTTGGTCTCTTAACTCGCCATTAACAAGAAGGTGAAAGAGAACCAGAGAATGAATTACATTACCTGTGGTGCTACTATTCACTATGATAGATCTTGATTTAAGCAATGAGAATAATGAGTTGTGTTACTGCTGCACACATCATACACTTTCCAGGCAGAGATTTTTCCAATACAAATGTATTTGGCCTGATACACCTGAGTGTGAGGGAAAAGGCTTTGATCGGTGTCCTAAAATTGAACTACATGAATGAATGAATATCATGTGAACTTCACAAATCACTGACGATAGTCATGTTGTGTTGCTGTTGTTGTCCCTCAAGGAGAAAATATATACCATTTGTTTTTAGATTACTGGTACAGCTAAGAATACATGAATACAATCAGCCACCCACAATTATAGACAAACATTATTTTATTTTTTCCAGAACATAAAGGATAGATATAATTGCTCTATTTCTATAACTTGTTTTTTACTGTGTTTTAGCTTCTTTTTTTCTTCTAAGGAGAAAAATAGCACAATACACTAAAAAACAGAGACTAAAATTTAGTAAGAAGGGTGGATTAACTCAACTTGTTGCTTAAAATAAAGAATTTATCTCAAAAGTACAATGTGAATTTAATTTCTCTGGGAATGATTACCCTTGAGTTTGATGAGAAAAAACCTGAAGTACTAATTTCAAGCCTAATCATCTAGTCATCTAGTATCTTTATTTATAGAAACAACCTCTTCCATCTAAAAGGCTGGAAATGCATTGCTATTATTTAATATTATGCTTTGTAAAGCATTTATATCTATAATTTTTGAGAATTGATTTATCCTTATTTGTATATCCAAATAACTTTTATACTAATTAGTCTCTGATAGTTTCATTTAAAGTGTTCCAATACTACTTTCATTTAGATAGAGATCGATCTTAATACTACTGCCAATCCTCTGAATTAAGTATGAAATGCCTCTGATATCTCCAACCCTAACATTGTCACTGTGGACTGTCACCCCATGTTCTTCTAGATAATATACGGTTCTTTTCTTTTTTTAAATTATTTTATTTAATTAATTAATTTATTTATTTTGACAGAGAGAGAGAGAGAGAGAGAGAGAGATACAGAGACAGAGAGAGAACTGAACTGGGGGAGCTCCCCAGTTCAGCATATAGGTCTGCACGGGCCGGGGCCGGGATTTGATCCTCGGTCCCCGGCGCTGCAAAGTGAGTGCTCAACCCACTGAGCCATCCTGGCTTCCCAGTATACGGTTCTTAACAAGCTTGTTTATGTATTTTATTCACCTCACAAGATGAGAATCATCAGACTAAAGGAATTAATACAATAGTGAGAAAGAGAAGACTAACAGCCCAGAGGAGAGAGAATAAGTAACAGTGTTGTGCTGGACATGTTATTAGGCTGTTTCACATGCATTATCATATTTAATCCCCACAACCCTACATGAAGTAGTTACTTATTCAAAAATAACTATGCTAATGCTTCGGTCATAAGGCAATTTCCCTATGGCTAGTAGGCTGCAGAATTGGGATATTAATTCAGGATATTTTACCTTAAGCCGGTGGAGCACGTTCAACTGGATGACATAAGTCACCTATACCAGTTTCAATATTGTCTAGTATATTTGTTGGAGCAAGAAGTAGAGAATTTATTTTAGGAAGAGCCATAGAGATGGTTAAAATATTCAGAGCTTCAAAATTATTGGCAGCATGTCTTCTTTTGGAATCTTTCATTTTCTAAAGATAATTAACATATTATTTTACAGATTTTTGTTATTATTGCCTGAATCATTTAACTCTAAAACTGATGTAGCACCTATGGTGTCTCCAAAAAATTTAAATAATTCAATCCATCTAACTCAGTTTGTTATAAGCTTGAAGTACCTGGTTTCTTTCATTCTCTCTCTAAAACTAGGTCACATACATAATGCCAGTCAGGATAATTTATAGTACTTTTCCAAATTGCAGCTGGCTTTTATGTTTTACCAATATGCACATATACCACATAATAATATTTTACAACATGAGCAAACCACATATCACCTGCATGAGAATCAGCTGTTTTGCTTTGGTAGAAAGCTGAACTAGGTCACCAGGGATTGGGGTTTAGGTACATGAAGTCTAAGAACCACTGGCTTTCAGTTCAGGGTCATTTCCCTTTGTACCTTAAGATAATGGTGCTTTGCAACTAACTGCATTTCACAATCCATCCACACTTGCAGACTAATGCTTGGCCAAAGCACCATTGACTGAGACAAAAATGACAGGGAAAATAAAAGTCTGTCTTCGGTTTATAACTGGTCACTGCTGGATATACTCTTCCTTATGTCTTGGCCACAGAAAAGTAAGCAGGCATATTTTATTCATTCTCTCCAGTTACTTTAAGTATTTTAGAGTTGTTTCCCAGTATGTATAGAGTTGAGTTTTGTGAATTGATGATATTGTTTGCAGACTTCTGTTAATCTGTTAAGTACATTTGTCATTTGTATTCCACTTTCCTTCTTTGTATATATATCGTCCATTTACATGTTAAATTAACCCCAATAAAATGTTAATGTCAGTTTTCACTGAAATTATGCTGTTCTTTTGATCTTAATGAGAAGAGTTCTAATTAAAATTAACTGCTACCTTAGAATATTTTAAGTCTTAAGGGATGATTCAAAACAAATAGAAGGTGTGTTCCTGACAGTGTATCCTAAGAGGTGTAACTAATGATGACCTGATCCCAGTAGCTCTAGATTTAAAAGAGATGACAAACAATCCATGCCAGTTGTGGGGCACTTACTCTAAATTAAGGTGCTTTTGTTGAAAGGGAGACCTTGACGTAATAGACATTACAGATACTATAATTAGAGAAGATGGCTTTGATTTGATGTGGGTAATGGGGAAGAACTAGAACCAGGTCATCTGCTGGAGAAGCATGTGTTTTGTATGTACTTGGAGGCCTGGCTGCACTACTGAAAGCTTAGGAAGCAAAGTTAATGGCATTTGTTTGACAGAGAAGTTAGAAGACGATCTGAGGGACAATATTTTTGTTGTTGTTGTTGTTGTTTGTTTGTTTGTTTTTTACTTGGACTATTAAATACTGACCATTGCTGGCAATGTGGTGCTTTCTAAACATGATTACAATTCTTAAATTTCAATGAATTAGTCCCATTTATCAAAAATTTTGTAAAAGCATCGTGTACTTTAGCTATTAACATGTTATTTGAAGTTGAAATGTTTTGAAATAGTTTCTGATCAGAAGAGAAAAATAAGAGCATGATTTTAGTGTCGACATTCAGGAGCCACCTTTCGTTGTATTTATACTAAATCTTTATGAGTCCATATGCTTAATTATTCTCTCAAGTTTCCCATTTCTTCATTGCTATATTTAAATGTCTATAAACTAATTATATTTCAAATACTATATGATATTATAGATTTTCTCAGTGGTAAAGAGTATTAAGACTTCTTTCGCATTTTAATAAAATACTTTATCTGAAAATCCCTATATTTTTATTGTATTAACTCTTTCCCACCCTTTGTGTAGGAAATAAATTTTGGCTAATAATGAGAACTGAAGAGGCTAATTTTTAGTACTATGAGCAAATTAGTTTATTAGATTTTGAGAACACTGATTTGAACTTAGGGACCCATAAACAGAGTGCAGAATTTAAAAATCAATGGCTACTTATGTGTGAAACATTGTTCATTGGCTAAGTAAATAGAGATATGAAAGCAAATTTGTACAAGCACAAAGTAAATAACAATGTATTTTTATCTAATTTTTCATCTATTTGTTTAAAAAAGTACTATCGGTTATTGTAAATAATTTTTTTTTATAAAGTAAAGCTTTAGGAATATTTTATTTATTTTATTTATTTATTTATTTATTTTTAATATTATTATATTTTATTGTTAAATTTAATGGGGTGACATTGGTTGGTAACAATCAGACAGTTTCCCAATGTACAACTAACTCCACATCACATCACCCATGCATCGCATTATGTGCCCAGCTCCCAGAATCAGGTCCCCCTCCCACCCCATATATCTGGTGCCCACTCCCCCCTCCCCCCACAAATCTCCCTCCCCCTCCTCCCTCCTCTCCAGGTAAACATCAAACCATTGAGTGTGTCCATAATGCTCGTGCCCTCTCCCACCTCCCCTCCCTCTCTCCCTCCCCACTCCTCCCCTTCCCTCAGGCAATCACCAAGTTATTGGGTGTGTTTTAGGAATATTTTAATACCTGACTTCAATGGTCTACTTTGGAATAGAAAATTGACTGATTCACGCTAAAGTGGACATGGGTTTTGATACTTCTAGCAAAGAAAACTTAGAAGTAATTTATGTCTTCCCTTTTCACTCAGCAACTTTTGCAAGAACTTCAGGACATTATTGAAAGAAACCACATTATTGTTTGAGGGCATGGAGTAGAGTAGGTTCAGCTGCGTGAGGTATCTGGGCCAGAAGTGCCTCCTTCAAAATATAGCTCCCTGGGGGAAGCTGGGATGGCTCAGTGGGTTAAGCACTCACTTTGCAACGCCGGGGACTGGGGATCCCGGCCCCGGCCCATGCAAAACCACATACTGAACTGGGAGCTCCCCCAGGTCAGTTCTCTCTGTCTCTGTATCTCTCTCTCTCTCTCTCTCTGTGTCAAAACTAAACAAATAAATAAAAAACATATTAAATATATATATATATATATAGCCCCCTCAACTCCATTCCTTTAGCTGCTAGGGAACAGGTAATTAGCCTTAATTATCTACTGTCTAGTTAATAACTCTTCCCAGGAACGGAGAGCTCTTTCCTCTGACTGGTTCATATAACCTCAGATGTTTAAGAGTTAAGCTCCTATAAAATTATAACAAATATCACATTGTATTGTATTGTATCATCTCCTATTTCCATGTAAGTTTTGTTTGTGTGTTTTCCCAAGTAAACTATAAACTTTCACCTGTGTATTTTGGGTGTCAACCTTGGAACCAGAAAAGAGTAGCGCTTCTTTGTGATCCCAGGCCTTCTGGCTGCCACCAAATGTAAAATGTCAATGAAGGATTAAGGCTCCCTGATAACTTATGAAGCGTCTCATGATCATGGATGAAAATCAAGTCTGGAAGGAATAAACTTTACTCCTTCGGGTCTTTGAAGAAAAAAAATAAGAGGTAGGACAAGGTGTATTTCCTGAAATTAAGAAGTAAGAGGTATTGCATAAAGTCAAGCTTATTTCAAAGAAAAAAATCTTCTGAAAGATGATAAAACATTTATCTCATGAGTATGCAAGTAAAGAGAGTGAACAGTTTTTTTTAAACAGAGGCATAAGACTAAAGGACAACCAAGCAAGCATGTAATTTGATAATAATTCAGTATAATTCTCTCAAGTTTGTGGACAAGTATTTTTTAAAAAGTGAACCATGAATACAGAAAAAGTTGAAATCCTTTACTGCAATAGAAGAAAGTTAGGCATATATAAAAATAATTTAGATGTGAAGTGATATGAAGTAAATATCAGTGAAATTTTAGAAGATAAAATGGTAGCACAAAATCAAAATCATATAAAGTTAATTGAGGCAGCAGAAGGGAGACCTTTCTGAAAGCTTGTAGCTGAATAAGCCACACGACCTCTATTTTCCTAATTTTTTTGCCAATAAACTAAAAATTCAATTAATCAACTTTTCCAGTTGACTTGAGAATGAGGTAGCTAATAAAAAGTGAGTTTTTACTTAGTATAATATGGGTAGTATATACTATATTATAAATGAAACCAGCTATTAGTTAAGGGCTCAAAATAAAATCATTGCAATAGTAGAAATTAAATAAAATCTCTGTTTAAAGCACACGTGAAACCCATACTAACATAAACTCAATGAAAAAATAGAGGATGTTTGACATCCTTCTGTATAATATTTATTACTCTTTTGGATTCCTGGACTCAATTCTAATGTGCACGCTTCCCCACACCAACAAGTAATTCTCAGACATCAGTTAGGTATCCGAGTATTTAACTAAATTCTGGATATCTATGTGGATAAAATCAGATTCCACAGACAAATGGAGGCAATCCCATAAGACCACCATTTACTTCAGTCACCGTTTGCCAGCCCAGGATGTTACCGATGTGTCTGACCAAGAAGCTACAAACTGGAGGCTCCAAAGTCCCCCTCTAATTCAGGATGCCAATCACAGGCCCAGATTGTTACCTGTGCTTTTGACCTACTGACTATAAATCAAGATTCCCACAATCCCCTTCTTGGAATTGATCAATTTGCTAGAACAACTCATAGCACAGGAAAACCCATTTATTTCCTAGATTACTAATTTATTACAAAGATATTAAAGAATAGGAATCAACAGCGAAATGAGGCAATAACACATAGGACAAAGTCCTACAATAGAGGAGCTTCTGTCCTTGTGCCACTTGGGGACAGCAAGGTAGGAGGTGGAAAAGTTCTGGATCCCCAACCTAGAAGCTTTCCTTTGGGTTTCTCTGGTGATTTCATTACATAGTCATGATTGACAAACTACGGCCCACAGGCCGGATGCGGCCCGCGAGGCCCTCTCATCCAGCCCGTGGAGACCTTTTTATCTGAATAAAATAATATTAAATAAATAATTAAAAACAACATCTATGTTTTGATTCTTTTTTATTTGGACCTCGAGTGTGTAGTCGGCCCCCAAACTGCTGTTTGATAGTTAATGCGGCCCATGGGCTGAAAAGTTTGGAGAGCCCTGGAACTCATTGGTCATTGGTGATTGATTCCAACCTTAACCCCTCACCCTCCCTGGTAATCAAGGGATGGACTGAAAAAGCCAACCTTCAATTCTTAGTTGGTTTCCCTGGCAACCAGCCTTCATCTTTAGGTGCTTTTCAGAAGTCACCTTCATTACCATAAGTCCAATTGTGGTGGAAAGGGGCTTGTTCTAAATAATAACACACCCATTTTACCTTTTTGGCTTTGAAGCATTTTCAATAAATGAAAATATGAGAGCACATATTGTAACAAATGATACTCCTTTGCTCTTATAGCTCAGGAGATTTCAAGGGCTTGAGGAACTTTGGGCCAGGAACCATGGATGAAGACCAAATAGATATGAGAATTATATTTTGGTCATATATTTCTAATAAATTCCAACATCACAAATACTAAAGTGATCATTGACTACCTATTATTTTTTTAAATCATTAAAAAATCAGGGACAGTTTTAAGTGGTTGAATATTTTATTTTATTAGAAGGTAATTGATTGACTTGTCTTAACATGTGAAAATACAAACTAAGATATGAAAAGAATTACCTCTCCATCATTAAAATCCAACTGGAATCAATTTGCCCCAAAGTAAATATTTGGAAAAGATTTCCACTCCAGTTCACACTTTATTCTATTATGTTAGGAATGGCTCACATATCAAAGCTTGCTGAATCAAAATGCTACAAAGTGGCAGTGGCCTGCTCCAGTCAGAGTCCTTTTATGGGGAGCTGGAGGCCCGTCTCTTTACAGCAGACATTTTATTTTCTTCTTATATTTCTTGATGATTGAACTTCTTGCTTAACTTATGTGGAATTTTCTGAATACATTTAATGTTGAAAAATATTTATGACTCATTTCCTTGACCTTTATTATGCTCTATTATAAAAGGAGGAAAGAAGAAACCAACAAAGAAAGAACATATATCTTTATTTCATATTATATGCCAGCCACCTAACTAGATGCCTTACCTATATTATGTATCTAGAATATATACTAGTTAAATATTTAGTAGCTGTTTAATGTTCTTGAGAGATTGAATACAGTAGCACTATTTTCCTCATCTCAAAACACAATGTGAACAGGTATTTATTAACCACTTATTAAAACTGTCATTCTCCAGACTTCTATCACTGGCTATAACAGTTGATTTCATTTGGCTTTGTAAAATATCTGTCCACACATACATTTTATATTAAGGACTATATTCCAGAGTGATTGTGTCTAATACAATGATTTTGTAATAATTCTTTTCATATTGTAGTGGGCTAATTTGAGATTGAGAGAATTTGTCATGACACTCTTAACTGTTCATTTTCCACTATGAAAATGAATAAGATTTTTTTAATTATTATTTTCTAATTTTCCTAGAAACATATTGATATATTAATGAAAACTACTGTCAGCAATCAGAAGCACTGAGAAAATAAGACAGTATAGAGTTGTGGAAACACTTTTTGAACATGTGATATAAAAATCCAAGGCATTTTGTCTTTGTTATCGTTCTTAGATTGAATGCTGTATATTTTCATGAGTTATTTTTATGAAAAAGAATGCCAAAAACCCAATTGTCCTATCAGTACACACTTATCTCAACACATGTGGCAAAGCACAGAAGTCAAGGCTGTACAGTGTGATTTATGGACAAGAATCTTTGGGGTTGAATGTTTGCTGTCACCCCAGCTTATTGGTCAGAACAATAATACGACGTATATCTTATGGGTGGCTTCTAAATGATTGACTCCAAATTGACTCCAAATTGAAAAGAGCAATTTGTTGAAAAAGAAATGGCCGTGTAGGTGCCAGGGACATCTGGGTGATGAAGGAGATGTTCTACTGTCAGGGATAGCAGACAGATATTTTTGAAAAGGCTTTGTGATTGAGAGCCACTCACTGGGACTCTCTCCAGAGATGTTCATATACAAGTTTTGAAATGAATTTATTAAATTTTCCATCTGTATTTTGTGTTTGATCTACAATTGAGTGACGTTAAACTATGTTACTATTACTTCAGGGTGATAGCTTGATTCCTGATGCCATACTGATAAATTTAGTTTGCTCTCCTTATTGCTGTCATTATTCTCATCACTTGCTTTAATTAGTTCTTTGAGGTCATGTTTAATCAGCTTTACACTGACAGACTGATAATCTCTTCAGCTCCTTTGGCTCCTTAAACCTGTCCCATACAAGAATTCAGAGTACTAGCTTTGAAATTAAGTAGATCTGTGTTCAAATTTTTACCTTGTCACTTTTTATGAGATTTTGTTCCATTTATCCTCCATAAACCTTATTTTCCTGGTCTATAAAATGAGAGAAATAATTATTGCCTTTGGGGGTTGGGTTGTGATGAAACTAAATAACACAAGTATGCAGAGCTCCTGGCTCACTTTGAGTATTGAAATAAATTGAAACTTCTATTTCTGCGACTGCTACTTCTGGGCTCTGCGTTCTCTCAATAGCTCCATGTATTTCATCATAATGAAGTCACTGACACCCTTTTATAGTGGTCCCCAGTGCTTATTTCCAGTGGAGTGCGTCCCTCCTTCAGTTATTGCCCTGAATATTTGGTATGTCATGAAAAATAGTTTTCTCTAGGATCCAGTTATAGGTACAAAGTCACACTCAATTTTATCTAAATGCTTTGAAATGTGTGCTGTGAATGTTACCACATAAAAATTACTTCTTTCCTTTTTCCAAGGAATAGACTTAGACTACTGAACACCTTTAAGGAAGTAATTATATCATAAAAACTTGTGAATGGTTAAATACAGGATCCCTTAAAAATTGGTTTTTTTTTTCAATCACTGAGTAAAAAGCTCAACTTGATCGTTAGAGACAAACATTGTGGATCTTGGGGTGAATAAAATAAAGACTCTCTAGAGGATCTTAGTTGTAATCATTTGGTTACAAACAATTAATAAAACATAATAAATGCTTCAAATGAGGTATAAACCAAGTGCTGGGTCATGCAGAAAAGGCAGATATTTAGCCTGGGTCTTTAGGAGTAAGAATTTTTGAGGCCATTGAGGGAGGTAGAGGCTGCTAAGGAGACCATATTAGGAAAAAATAAAATATTTCAGGTAGAGAAATATTTTTGGTGGGGAGAAAGATCTGTAGTCTTAGCGTGAAGCATTATGTTAGATATGTTTGGCTGATAAAGAAGGCACTTAAGGTTCAGTACAACAAACTGAGACCATAGAGGTAAATTGGGGGCAGATTGTGAAGGCCTTGAGTGTCATGCTTAGTAAATCAAATTCTTGCTCATACGTTCAAGGAACAATTGAATTTTTAATGCAGAGATATGCAATGGTCATATTTTTTTTTATTAGAATAATAATTCTTCTGGTCATGGAAGAGGATAAACTGGTAATGGGAGACTAGTTGGGAGATTGTTGCTATCATTCGTGTGAGAGAAGACACGAGATAAACTAAGTAGGCCAATTGCATTAAATAGGAATACGACAGTTTAGGTGTAGTCTAAATTATTCAGAGAGCTTTTGTTTTGTCAGATCAACACAAAAATGACTTTGCCCAGATAAGTTAGACCAAGAATATTGATCAACATTGTATTTCAAATCGCTGTATGTCAAAAATTTCTTTCTTAAAGACATTTATATAAGCATCTTTACTAAAACTATTTTGTCTCATATTATATTAACTTTATTGGCATTTAGAATTTTTATTACCAAAATCTGTTTCTAATAGTAATAACTTGCATTTTGGCTGGGATAGCACAATGAGTTTATATTTAAAGCACCAACTTTGCTTCAAACAATAGCAGTGAAAGGTGAAAATAAAAAAAAAATCTTAAGATATACTAGGACTCAAAAGCAAGATCAGTATCTTCATGGACCAGAAACATGAAGTTGTGGATGAGTCTAAAGCTTCAGTGCACTAGGGACAAGTCACTGAGTCACATAGCCTAAAAACATCTCTACGCAATACTTGAAACTAGAGAGAGTGGGCTTACTGGGCCTTGTCTAGGATGGGAATTTCTCTTGCTTAATTCCATTCAGGAAAGAAGATAGAATTATGGTTGTCATCATGAGCCTGGGACTATGGCTTTGTAAGACACAATAGGCCAAAGTAGGTAAGAACACCAGTACATCACTTTTTAAAATTGAAAATGAGTCAAGTTCTTCCTTGGTTTACTGACAGAATCTGTGTTATCATTGATATCATACAAAGAAGAAACTATTTTATGGTTTGGTTTGGATTTAACTCATTAAGGGGCTAAGTGTAAACAAGTAAAATACAGAGGAATAAAAATATAATAGGGAAGAGAATGAGACGAAAAGGCAGGGTTGGAGGGGGGGTTCTGTTCATTCAAAAGAGCTTGCAAGCCAAGATTACTAAGTACATGAACAAACTAATTATGCTAAGAAACATAGCCCACAAACAAGGCAAATGCTTATAAAAATGTGTCCCAGATGAAATTAATTTTAAGTAATAATCTGGTAATATTCATGAATAAAGAAAAATTATGAAAGAAAAACAAAAAGGAAACAAAATTTAGACATGAATAGAATCAAGTGGAATTTTTTAGAAATATAACAATTTATCTTGAAATTAATAAAACTTCTAAATGGGATAAATTCTAGACTGAACCGAGTCTTAGAGAAAATTAGTGAACCAGAAGTCAAAACTAATAAATTTACTAAGAATTCAGCACAGAGAGAGATGGGAAATATGATTAAACAGCTACGAGATGTGGAGGAGATATTGAGAGGCTGCAACATACTTTGAACAGGACTCTGGGGAGCAAATAAAAGTAATTGTACAAAAGCAACATTTGTGTATATGCCTGCTTTTTTTCCCTTCTTTGTATTAGAGAAAAGGAAAACACTGATTAAGGGTAGAGTTAAATTATGTCAAATTCTACCTCATCACTCTATATTTGAATAAGTTACATATGCCAGACTTATTTTAGCTGTTGCTGGAGAAGTCCTTCCTGTCTTTAGAGATGTCTTAAAATGAAAAGTCACAACTTTCTCTAAATTTGTCTTCTACTTTATAAGTTGGTGAATAGCATAATTTTTATTTTTTTAAAGATTGTTTTGAAAGAAGGTGAGAGAGAGAAAGGCAGGGGGTAGGGGGGCAGAGCAGTCTCTATAATTGTACATTATTAGTTGTGATATATTTTCATTCCACACAGCTAGATGTGGGGCCACATGGGATAGGAACCAAACCCACAGCCTCCAACATGGGAGGCGAGAACATTTACCTCCATCCCAGCCATTACCAGTTGTGCCACAGTTGAGCATATGGGTTTGCACTGGCTGGGACCGGGATTTCATCCCTAGACCTTTTGGTTGCAAAGTGCTCAGTCTGCTGAACTATCCTGGCATCTCTGAATAACATAATTTTATAAAGCATTAGATTGAGTGATGATTAAATTAAAGAATACAGTTTTTAAGAAAATTCTGAAATGATGAGTTTAAGAAATACTATGTTTTATGGTACTTTAGAAAAAAACCTTAGTGGCAACCATATGTTCATATTATTTATCTAATCACATTTTATTCAAGGCAAATAAAAGACATAGGCTTACTTTTTTTTTAATAGCTTTGACAGCTTCTTCAATATCTGCAGCTCAATGAGAGCATATATTAATAATCCAGACTCTAGATGCATTCCAAATTACACAATTTCTTAGAAAATTAAAAATCAAACCCATCAAATTATGTAATACAATATGTTGAAAGTTTATGAATATTTTAATAATACAATTGTAGAAATACTAGATTTGTTAAGATATATACATACAAACACACTGCATTGCAACTATAAGCCAATCTAAGAATTTTTCTTTTCTTTTAATGATTTTCTTATCGAAGTATATTTTATAATTTGCTCAAAGTTCACAATATTTTCCTTGGTATAGTATTTGAAAATATCAACTACCTTTATATTTTATAAATAGAAATCATTGTACAATTCACTTTTTCTTAGTTCTTTAATTTTTTTCTACTAGAAAATGAATTTCTTAAAGGCCATGGACTCATTCAAATGAGGACAAAGATGTAATCATAAACTTTTCAGCATAGCCATTTAATTATTTAGTACATGGGATTTAAATATTTATTACTGTTATATATGGAAATTAATGAGCCATCCATTATTAAGTAATATACTGACCATGGCTGCATAATATTTTTATAAATACTTAAATAAAATTACTTGATTAATGGTAGATTTCCCAGGAGATAAATGCCAAGAATAGGCAGACTGGTAAATCAGTTTTCCTCACCCAAACGTACTAAATAGTTATGTTAACTATTTAACACAAAATGTTTTAGAAATTAATTAGGTTTAAAATGAGACTAGAGCATCACCAATTTTTTATAAATGACAGGAAGATGTAATTTAGACTGTTAAAATATTAGTATTATAAAGCATAAAAGAAGTATGATCAGTCGTGGAGCTATTCATAAAATATAATTGCTTCCTATAGTAGAGCAGTGTTGTTTAATTATAAAATAACATTATTTTCCCATCAGTTGGCCCAGTTTTTGATATGTTAAAGTGTTATAGTAACTAATAGTCACTAGGATTATTTTTTTAAATTTTAATTTCAGAGTATAATAAAAGTGTTAATTCTGTACTTATTGAATTGAATGTTGCCAGATTAGTAGATAAAAATATTATGCTAAACTCTATTGTTATTTTATAACTTTATTTGAAGTATTTGTTGATAAAGTGCTATATAATATATGCCTTATTAATTTATTTACATACATTATTGGCTAATAAATTATATTAATTTGCAATTCAATAAAAATACTTCAAATAGATATGTAAATATGAAGCACAAATTATGAATTAAAGAATAGGGCTAGAAATTAGCAGTTGATAA
>PVKE010030523.1:0-19542 GCA_004027555.1 Craseonycteris thonglongyai
GTGGGCACCAGCATTATGGACACACTCAATAGTTTGGTGGTTACCTGGGGAGGGGGGAGAAGGGAGGAGGGAGAGTTGGGGTGGGGGAGGTGGGAGTGGACACCGGATATATGGTGATGGAAGGGGAGCTGATTCTGGCTGGTGGTGGTGGTGGTGGGCACATAGTGCGATGCACAAATGATGTGATGTGGATTTGTACATCTAGAAACTATCTAATTGTTACCAATCAATGTCACCCCATTAAATTGAACAATAAATAAAAAAAAAAAAAATTTTACAATATAGAAAAAAAAATTTATTGTTGTTGTTGTTTGGTGTTTTTGTCTGTTTTGTTAGGTTGTCCCTCCCAGAACAGAAGCTCTGTGAAGTCATGGACCATTGACCACTGACATCACATTGGTCATTGATGTCACAATGCCTCCTATTGTACTTAGGGCATAATGGGTACTTAATAAACATTTGTTTAATTGAATAAATGTATGAGAGCAAGAGAATGCAATATTTATGCTGACAAAGTTGGTTTGGTGAGAGGTTGAAGTACCAAGTCACAAAATACAAATTTTTTCCTAAATATTTGTAAGTAAGAAAGTCCCATATGTAATTGGGGGCTGCTAGGATAAAGAAAAATGAGGGAACCCTACTTCTAAGAATGGTTTAAGAAATAAATTTCTAGATGTTTTTCATTGATACATCTATATCTATGTCTATCTATATCTAATTATACACCTATTTTCTGTATTTATACCCATACCTATACTTCTATCTCTATTCATATATCTTATATATACATGATTTGTATGACATATACATGAGAGAGACATGTAACTAACTGTACAGTACTATAAGACTATGGTGTACAATATAAGAAAATAAGTTTAATTTCTGCAAGTTAAATACCAGGATAGAAAGGATCAAAGTTGTAATAAAATCTTAAAGTGTTAGAATAGTGTAGATGTCTGATGGAAGTTAGATAGACTACATTAACAAAAGTGTATCAATCAGAAAAATGGTATAGGATGGAGCATAGGAAATGGGCAAATTAGAAAAAGGAAAATCACAGAGGCAAACTCCATTCTTTGTACTTTCCAAAAAACGGAGCAGAGGGCTATGTACTCCAAGTGTTATGATGCCTTTGGAAGGTTATGCTTACACTTTGTGGAGGGATGGGCAGGGGCATACTGGGAGGCAGGCAATTTAGCTAACTGCATTCACAGGGTTCATCTCTTTTCTCTTCAGCAGTGCATGATCACTTACCATTGCAATAGATGGGTGCTACAGGAGCACACAAGAGGGGCTTCTCAGCTGTGAGGTCAAGGCAACATAGGTCATTATCATCCCCATGCTATCAGATTAGAAGTCAAGCTGGTTGCAAGTTTCAGGCATTTCCTCCATTTATTTACTTATCTATTTACATTTATCAGGGAATCTTATGTAATAATTGTTAGCATCTGGAAGGGAGCTTTTTTGTCTGTTTTGGGAGTCACTGAAAATCATATCAATATCAGTAGCAACTCTTTACCATGTACACGATGATGGGAGCATTGAGTGTGTGTGTGTGTGTGTGTGTTTGAACACCTCCTGGCCACTGAGAAAAAGCTGTGTAATAAGTGCCACCCAGGAGAGAGGGAAGGAACTGGTCAGACCCTTGGTCTACTGATCTCACAGTTTCCTGGTTACACAGAAATGGTTCTTTTTGCTCCTATTCCTTCCTTTCCTCTTGGTTCTCTATTCTGGGCTCTTCTCTGTTCTTTCATTCAGATTTTGCCTTCATCTCCTTTTGTGACTCTTCATCATCACTATTCATATTGATTTAAGAGGTCATTTTTCAAGCAATTAATATTTAGTTGGGTTAGAATTAGTATTGAGTGAAGGTGAAGCCATCATGATGATCCAGTTCAGGGCTTTGGAGTTACGATTAAATTTTGGTTTCACCACTTAAGAATTGCCTGACTTTGGGCAAATCATTCAACTTCCCTATGTCTATTTTTCATTACCTGTAAATTGGTAATAATGGCTCCTTCCTCAAAGAGTTGTTGTTAGGATGGGAGAGAATGCACGTACCGTGCCCAAGAGAAATGCTTGGCACATGGTCTCAAGAACTATTAGCTCTTATTTTTTGAAAAATATTTATTGTAGGGCACTGTTGAGACCGTATATTTGAAATTTCATGCCATGTCCCTTTATTGAAGAATCCACAGAATAGAATTACTGGGGCAAAGAAATAATGGCACCTAGAGGCATCCTGGGTGCATGCATTATAGAGATTTTTTCCCCTGATAGTTCATCTTGTGAAAAGCTGGGCACAGAAAGCTTGGGCGAGGGCAAACAATTTTTAGAGAAGACTTACCTGAAGTGGGAATAAGGTTATTTGTTGAGTGTGTTAGGGAAAGGAGGATAGAGGAGGAAGAGGGAAGGAGGCAGGGGTCGGAAGAGAGCCCTGGGGCGCGCCTGGCAAGCTCTGGAAGCACAGGGTTTGGGTGCAGAGGGAAGTACGGTGGGAGCCCTGGAGGCGAGAAGGATGCGCGGGCCCCGAGAGCGTTAGCCCGTTAGCTTTTCTTTAGTTTTTCTTTGGGAAAGGCGCCGATTCCGGGCAGTTTGCAGAGCTTGGGCGCACACGCGTCGTGGGGTGCTTGGCCATCCACCAGGGTAACCCCTAGAGAGGGAACTGCGGGCGGGGCAGGGCGCAGGCTCCCAGCCCACGCGCGTCCCGCCGCCGCCTCTGGCCCGCGCGCCCCCCGGTGCAGTGGGCAGCGGGCGGCCCAGCGCACCGGGCAGGAGGCTCCCCGGGATGTAACCGTCGGATCCTCCCCCCCCCCCCCCCCCCCCCCCCCCCCCCCCCCCCCCCCCCCCCCCCCCCCCCCCCCCCCCCCCCCCCCCCGCGCTGACTCCATCCGCCTCCCCGCCCCCTGCTCGGTGCCCCGGCCAGGCGCGCAGGGAGGGAGCGGGCCGGAGACTGCATCATTCCGCACCGGCTGCAGCACAGCCACAGGGAGCAGGTGGAGCGAGCGAGCTAGACGCGAGCCGGAGCGCGGCCGCCCGGCGGGGAGACTGCAGTGACGCTGCCCGGGAGACATGGCGGCCGGGCGCCTCTGAAGAAGCCGAGTCCCGAGCCGCGCGCCGCCCCCGGCCGCCGCAGCCCGGGCCATGGCGCACGGCTGCTGACCGCACGCCCGGGCCGGCCCAGCGGACGCCTGCGGCAGCCGCCGCGCCCCTGATCCTCTCCCCTGCAGGCTCCATGTCGCATTTCACGTCCGTGTCTCAGGCAGTGTAGCTGCGTTGCTCTGCTTGCTCCCCCAGCCACACTTTTTTTTTCTTTTTCCATTTTTACCCTTCCTTCCCCATTTCCTTCCCCTTTACCCCGCCTGCTTTTTCCATCCAGCTCCCCGACCCTGTAACCACCCCCTCCTGCCGCCATCCACCGGGGCTATGGCCGCAGAAGAGGTATTGCAGACTGTGGACCATTATAAGACTGAGATAGAGAGGCTGACCAAGGAGCTCACAGAGACCACCCACGAGAAGATCCAGGCAGCCGAGTACGGGCTGGTGGTCCTGGAAGAGAAGCTGACCCTGAAACAACAGTATGACGAGCTGGAGGCTGAGTACGACAGCCTGAAACAGGAGCTGGAGCAGCTGAAAGAGGTGAGTTGTGTCACCTGCCCCCCCCCCCCAGCCCCCAACTCCAACGCCCACTCATCATTTATAAAGATGTAGGAAAGGATGCTATGGAAAGGACTGTTTCTTCATCTTAGAGCCCTTTGTTGATTAGAGGAGATTGAAAGGGTCTATTGTTTTTCCCTCAAGAGGAAAATTGCCCAGGAAGTGAATGTATAATCTGGAATTTGGGATGCAATGGCTGTGGGGGAGGGAGATTCCTAAGAGTCTTGAAGTCTCAGCACTCCGAGGCCCCATTCAGCGAGGTTGGAATGTGTAAATCAAACTTCTCAAAACCGCTGTTATGGCAGTGACAATCGCATAATCCACAAAGGCGATGAGGACCCACAAGTTCAGGATGTAGAATCGCTTTCTGCTGAATGTAACCACTCCTTGATGAGAAAGGGAGCCGTTGGAAGGGCGTCCCGCGGATCCCATTTGACAAAGGCTGGGCAGTCTTTATTCTCCTTGGCTTTATAGTTAATCTTGTCAACTGGCTGTGGGAGAAAAACAGCTGGATGATCCAGCTGCCTTGATTTCACCTGAGCGAGGCAGGCTAGGCCTTGCACAAGTCTTATAAGGTCACCGTGACTGGGGAAAATTTATTGTAACTCCCCTACAGATGGTCTGAGGAATGGTATCTAGTATGTGGGTAGCTGTACATTTCAAACGAGGATCCTCTGTTTGAAATGACTGTATTTATAACACGGGAATATCACAAATGAACACTTATCCTTTTCAGTCGTTTATTATTTGATTCTTTTAAATACTGACTCATATTAGAAGAAAATACTGAATATGCTTTGATTTCCTATCAAACACATGAGAATATACATGTTGAAGGAGCTCAATCTCGTGTTATCTGATTCTTGAGGTATTATAAAGTAACCAGTTATAAATTTAAATGTACACACTGCTTTTATTTGTGGTAAATCTTTATTTTTAGGTGCATATTGGTATTTTAAAACGTTAATTCTAATTTGGTTTGTAATACAATCAATGATGCTTTCTTATAATGCACTCAGTTTTTTTGGGAGAGGTGTCTTGTTTTAAGGTGTTCTAAACATTATTTATGATATAATCAACTTGCCTTCTAATTTAGTACCTAACATGATACACATTTATACCTTCAACT
Organism: Craseonycteris thonglongyai; assembly: GCA_004027555.1. Classification (NCBI taxonomy): domain Eukaryota; kingdom Metazoa; phylum Chordata; class Mammalia; order Chiroptera; family Craseonycteridae; genus Craseonycteris; species Craseonycteris thonglongyai. Next base: position 4,787 of record PVKE010030523.1, read on the forward strand.
ACATCTTATTTTTATTCTGATACCTAAATGCCAAAAACTAAATACACAGCAAAAAGCCTACCTAGAAATAGATTTTTGTGTATCAGGCTGTACATTTCTAGGTTCATGTTTTTCTTACCATGTACATACCAATTCTTAACAATAGCTGGACTTACTGGTATTTTCCAACTTAGATTAGGTCCTAGGCTGGTATGTTTAAATTCACTGATGCTAAACCTTGTGAAGTCAGGAAACAGGATGGTAATTGTAATTCTCAGAGATATTTTGATGTTAAGATGTTTTGATGTTGTCTACACCTGTCAACGTTGCTTTTTCCAAGACTAGGAAGTACAAACCAGTCAGTGTTAAGCCATTAAGGAGGTAGACTTAATTTAAGGAAATTTACTGAAACAGAGGATAACTGTTAACTGACTTTCCTGCTCAATTTAAACACTTCTAGGGTTTTTCTGTGTCATTGCACTTACCCTGCATGGTAACCATGAATGCAATTGTCTTGTCCTTTACTAGACCATGAGCTCTTAGGCAAGGAATCTGCCTTAATTTACTTTAACACAAAGCCTAGCATAGTGAGTGAGCAGTAAATATTTTATGAAAGAATAAATTTATACTGTAAGAAGATACCATTATCAAGCATTCACTAGTTATTATTAGTGGCAGAGAAAGACTAAGAAAATTAGGAAGTATGGAAAGTGACTGGTATTAAACTGTTATACACTCCAGCAATAATGGGAAAAATGAGAAAAGTGTTTTGTAGAGATAGTATAACACTGGTTTCTTAATACTGAGGCATATTTTCTTCTAAAGCAGAAGGTTAGTAAGAATTTATCAGGATTATTTTAACCAAATGATACTTGTTTACATTTGTGTTTTGAGTTGCAGCTCCTAATGACTGGTTTATACAAATATATAGAAATTTACTTTAGGGTAATAAAATAATCATTATGCTTGATTCTTTGATAGTGAGACCTATTATTTTTATCCTTTATCATGTGTACTTTACTTGGGAGGATTACTTAAGTGAACTAAATCAGTCTCAAAAATACCTCCCGTTTAAAAAATAAATCCAAAATAATTGTGCAAACTAAAGTATTCCAATGATGATATCATATAAAAGTCATTTTTGAAAAACATGCTCTGAGTATGCTAACTTTTCCAAAGAAAGTTGTGTTCATTTTCAGGTATATATAGTAAATGATATTGTATAATATCTATAAAGCCAAGTATAAAGTAAATCTTTAGCTTAGTTTTAGTCTCTTTCAACAAATATGATTCATTTAAAAATAATTGGACCTGTTTGTGGGAATGTCAAAAGACAAATACTTGTGTGAAGTCCAAGTTGGACATGGGTAATTTTCAGTGTAGCAACATGGCTCAGTCTTTGCAGGTTGTTTTGTTTTTGAGAGGTAGCACCCAGCAACGTTTCTGCATTCCTTCCCAGGCTGTGGACTGTGGTGACAATAATGCAAGTGAGCGGTGTTGCCTGAAGATGTGCAAAATCAAGAGGATGAAGTCATTAGTTTTTCTTCTAGTCATGTCTTTTCTCAGTCCAGCTTGCTTTTAGGTCTGGCTTGATATCATTTAGGGCTCTGCCCTGAGCGAATACACTTCAAAGAAAAGCACTGAGAATCTGAAGAAAAAAAGATGAATTTTGATGTTATCATGTGCTTCTTTTCATTATACTTGGGCAGCTGGACAAAACCACATGTACACCAGAATACTTGACCATGGTTTTATGATTTCACAAATAATTGTTTTTCAGTGACCCGTGGGGCCCCCATACCCAGTTATGTTCAGGGCCGGGCTGATTTTATATTTGCGTTGTCCTTAAGTCATTACTGCGTCTGTCCCTAGACCAAAATAGTGTTTGAGTAGGAGTAATGATTCTAAAATAATTTGAAAACTAAAAATATACATGCATTTAAAAAAACCCTAGAATTTACATTTATTTGTTTTATTTTTTGAAAGATTCAGTGTTTGAGAGAAGGAGAGAGAGAGAGAGAGAGAGAGAGGAGAGAGAGAGAGAGAGAGAGAGAGAGAGAGAGAGAGAGAGAGAGAGAGAGAGAGAGAGAGAGAGAGAGAGAGAGAGAAGGGGAGAGGTCCCAGAGCAGTCTTCATAATTGTATATCATTAATTGTGACATAGTTTCATTCCACACAGGTGGCTATGGGGCTGCGTGTGGCGGGAACTGAACTGGGGGCCTCCCATATGGGAGGCAGGAACCTTCACTGAGTATCATTCTGGTGGTTACCAGTTTCACTGCAGTTCAGCATATGGATTTGCACGAGCCAGGGCTGGGATTCAATCCCCAGACCTCGTGGTTACAAGGCAAGGGCTCAAGCTGCTGAGCTATCTCAGCATCCCTGTTATTTTTTTAAATTTAAAAAAATGGTTGAAATTTTAAATGTAGTAAAGTTTAAAAAGAGCTCCTAGGAAAGGAATGATTCAGCATTTCTGGTAGCATTTTAGAAAACATATCCACATGACAACTTTAGGAAAGTTTTGCAGCTAGATTACGGTAGACTGTGGACTAAGAAGCTTCAACTCATTTTCTCAACCTGATACTAGGGATAGACAGGACACCTGCTGATGAAGAAGTGCTTTCTAGGCATTAAACAGCTTCTCCTGGAGACAACTTTGTGCTCTTTCAGGGCTTTAGTGAAATTATTGAAGAAATAAACATTTAGGGAATGCTGGAGATAGCTCAGTAGTTGAATGCTTTCCTCACCATCATGAAGTCTGGGGTTCGATTTCCGGCCAGGGCCCATGCAAACCCATATGCTGAACTGCAGCGCAGCTCAGCAGTGAAGGTTCTTGTCTCCTATGCAGGAGGCCTCTAGTTCGGTTCCTGCCCTGTGCGGCCCCACATCCACCTGTGTGGAATGAAACTGTCACAACTAATGATGTACAACTGTGCAGACTGGTCTTGTGGGGGCACCCACGCCTACCTTCTCTCAAACCATAAAATTAAAAGTAAATTAAAAAAAAAGGAAACATTTAACTTACACACCTTTAGAGATTGTTACATTAGAGACCTGATGAAAGCCATTTAATTATGTTTAAAGACCTGACTTACGTTTAAAGAACTGACTTATGTTTAAAGAACTAAATTTTTTCACCACATATGTTTGGAAGGATTGTTCATTTGTTTTGGTTTGTACATTCTAAAGATTTATTTTTATTGGTTTTTGACAGACAGAGAGACAGAGAGAAGTGGGGAGGGCCCAGAGCCGTCTCCATGGTTGACAGCATTAGCTTTCCATATAGTTTCACTCCACAGGTGGGTGCAGGTCTGCACAGGGCAGGAACTGGGCCGGGGGCTCCCACATAGGCCCCGGCAAGAACTGAACTGGGGGCACACCCCAGTTCAGCATATGGGTCCACCTGGGCCGGAGCCAGGACTCGATCCCTGGTCTCCGGGGCTGCGAAGCGAGCACTTAACCCGTTAAGCCATCCCAGCTTTCCCATGTACATTCTAATCATGAACTCATATTAGGGGCAAAACCCAGCTTTCTTTTCTAGTCTGTGATTAAACATATAGAAAGTTAATACTTTATTTACTTAAGCTAGCATTTTTCTTATTGTTTTTAAAGAGTAAATATTTATATTTTTCTTATGTATTATCAAATTAATTAAAACATCTATAATAAATATATCAATACATGTTTTGGAAAACTGTTTATAGACAACCTCAACAAACAAATATAATCACTTCCAATCACATTTCTTTCTTTTTTTTTTTTTTTTTTCACCCAGTTGCTTTACTTTGCATCATCCTTTTTTTTTTTGAGTTTAACTCAAAATTTTATCTCTGGCAAAGTTATTTCTCAGATATCACTTAGCAAGATTTTATAATCTTTCATCACATTCACCATGTTTGTATGAACATGTACAGCAGCCATGGTTTGAAGATTTTTTTCAGAATTTTATGTATGCAAATATTCTGCCCTATTGTCCCCTTAAATACACTTGTACTTTATAGATATTGCATTCTGAATTTGAAAATATGATAATTACTTGCCTGTTGAAATGCATAGTAGAGGACTGTCTCACATGTAAGGTTATCCCTATAAATATGGCTTTGAAGGAGAGGAAAGCATGAAGAGATGCATAATTTGACTATAATATTAAATAGTTCATTATGCTAAGGAAAGACATGTGAAGTCAGGTGGTGGGAGATAAAAGTGTGAAAGTGTTAGTAGCCACATTTTGTCTTGGGAATGGGGAACCATTAAAAGGAAATGAAAGGAAGCACTTTGTAACTGTCTTTGGTGCTATAGGTCTTATCTCATTTAATCTTCAAAGTAACTCAGGCTTATTACATTTTTGCCAATCAGAAAATAAAAATAATAAAGCATTGAATTATGTATAAAGCTCCATTTAGGATTAGGTGCTGTCCGTGCCTTATCTCTCATTCTTATAATAATCCTTTTTCAATTAGTATCACTTGAAGTATGCAGAAGAGGAAGGTACATAGGTCTTAGAGAAGTTAGATTCTTCTCAAGGCCACTAAGTTAAGTAAGTGGTGAGATCTGGTTTTGGGAAGAAGCCCACGTTCTCATCACTTCCTGCAAGGGTGCAACATCTTAGGCACAACTGCTTAGAAGGTCAGGCTGTGGTCACAGAGGGTGGATTGGAGGTGTTCAAGGACTGTGGTGATACTGAGGAGGGACAAATTTTAGAGCTACTTAGGATGTGAAGGGTGGAACTCAATGTTGGATGTGACTGGATGTGTGGAAAGGTAGAAAAAGAGTAGAGAATCTCAGAATGGATAGATGTTTCCATTCACAAACGAAGGCCCTATGGGGAAGGTCAGTTTTAGAGGGTGAAGTTGGTGTCCAGGATAAGTGAGTTCTTTTAATTCATGTTTTCTTTGAGGAGAGACATAAGCAGCATGAGATTCAAATGCTCAACTCTCAATTTAATCAGACAAATGAATAACTTGTGCAGTTGGTTGTCATTGTATTCAAACTTAATTTCCAGAATATGGAATGTATGAGCAATTTTAACTACATCATCACTAATTCAGATTGCATTCTGAATGAGGAGATATGCAAACTAATAAACAATAGGCAGAGGCTGGGCTGGCACAGTGAGGACCTAGAGGGCAGCCTAAGTGGAAAAGTAGCTCTTCATGACCTCTTAGTTAGGAGGGCTGGGAGCAACAGTGCATACCCTTCCCTGACTGTTACTTGAAATTCCGTTAGCACTTTTAAGTGTGTGGTTTTTGTTTTTTTTTTGGCATACGACTTTAGTTGTTCTTTAAAAACTATAGTTGTATAATTATGACAATTTATGGCAGCAGTCCAAGTTAGGTAAAATTATATACAAATTAGTGGTTTCCCCTTGCTCTCCTCCCAAATCTGTCTGGATTGCTAATATTTAGGTGAGTATTCTCTTTTATAGTGATACTTGGGAATCTGAACGACCCAAAAGTAGAACAACTTGGAATCTGAACAAAAAAAATCAAGCAAATTTTGCCTTGTAACCTGAATGCTGCTTTGGAATCCAAGCCAACACGTTGTTTGCATGGGATGTATGGACTGTACGGCCTGTAGCTTCATCCAAATGCCCACTCATCCTGGAACTCAAATGTTTTGGAACTCGAACAGGGTTCTGGGATGGATTAAGTTCAAATTTCAAGGCATCGCTGTATTTGTTTTAAATATCTTGAAGCATGAATTCATATGCAAGGTTTTTCATTGTTGTTTCTTTGTGTTTGTAAAAGTGGGATCGTACCATATATACCTATAACTCTGCAGTTGTGTTTTCATTTAATAGTATGTCATTTTAAAATGCACATATTTCTAGGACTATATTTTTAAGGTACTAGTGTTTAAAATGTGAAGAAAACGGGACTGATTAAGGAAGAAAACCAGATAGCCTCAGAAAGTGTGAGTGGTGTGGGGGGTGGGGGGTAGGCGGTTCAGGTTCTGTTGTGAGGCTATCTTGGGTGGTAAGCGCAGAGCTAATAAGTATAGGTGTGTGTAGAAGAAACGGATGCAATTTGCTTGGTTGTCCCATGGCGAACCTGTGTGATAATACCAAAGAACACATGGGAAAAGTTTTGTGAGTGAATTAGCAGTGAATTTGATTTTGTGTCTTTTTGGCTAGATGGAGGAGCTCCATGCATCTGCGTAATAGGTGGCTGGTTTCCATGGCTGGCAAGAGCTGGTCCTGTCGTGTGGCCATATCCTGTCCTTACTGGGTCTTGGCAAGAAGCCTACCGGTAGATGATTCAGGCAACTGGGGCTCATTATGTCATCCCATCCTTGCCCTGTGATAGTTGAGTTTTGAGATAGCTGGTTAGGATCTTATACATCTTAGATTCAGCGTGTAATGCAGATAATGTGGAGAAGAGTGTTTAAGACAGGAAACCTTTCCACAAAAGCGTTCTCCCTTGTGGCAGTTCATCCCTTTTCCTCCAGGGATTTAATTACTTTGTCTATGAAATTAAGGAGCTGGAATAGATAATATCTATGATTTTTATCAGCTCTAAACTTCTGGGATGCTGGGTTTTAGAGTTACCTAGTCTACTTATTTATCTATCTGTCCTTTACTTTTCAAATTCATTCTGCTGTTTACAAAGTACAGAATATCTAGCTTAATTGCCGTGATTTTCACCTAGTCTTCAGGGACAGGCATTCACTGTTCTCTCTGTATTTTTTTTTTTTTAAAGATTTATTTTTATTGTTTTTTGACAGAGAGAGAAACAGACAGAGAGAGACAGAGAGAAAGAAGAGGGCCCAGAGCAGACTCCATAGTTAACAGCATTAGTTTTCCATATACGATAGTTACACTCCACAGGTGGGTACAGGGCTGCACAGGGCAGGAACTGGGCTGGGAGCCTCCCACATAGGCCCTGGCAAGAACTGAACTGGGGGCATACCCCAGTTCAGCATATGGGTCTGCCTGGGCCGGAGCCGGGATTCGATCCTGGGTCTCTGGGGCTGCAAAGCGAGCGCTTAACACGCTGAGCCACCCCAGCTTCCCCTCTCTCTGTATTTTACCTCCTTTCCATTTCCACTTTGGTTCCACTGAAGTTCGAGCGAGGAAAATCCACCTGTTTTCACACTTGTACTCTATCTCCCTAAAGTTTTTTAAAAAAACAAGTCATAGTTCTCTTCTCTTCACAAGTTTAGAAATAGAAGAATAAAAAAGAATTGTTTTGATGGATTGATCTCAACTTCTGGGGTTATTTTCTAGTGTGCTTTTACTTTTACATGCTTATTGGTTTCAAACATTTTATAGAGAAAAAGCCCTACTCTAAAATGTAATATTTAATATTTTTATTTATTTATTTATTTATTTATTTGACAGAGACAGAGAGAGAGAGAGAGATACAGAGACAGAGAGAACTGAACTGGGGAGCTCCCAGTTCAGCATATGGTTCTGCACGGGCCGGGGCCGGGATTCGATCCCTGGTCCCCGGCGCTGCAAAGTGAGCACTTAACCCACTGAGCCATCCCGGCTTCCCCTAAAATGTAATATTTAATGGCTTGTTTCTATCTTTAAATTGAGAATTGAGAATAAGAAACTTGTTTACATTTATGGGAAGTACATAATAACAGTAGCAATTTCCTTAAGGATGTTTTGTTGTAGTCTGGCGTGGGTCTGTAATAGAAGGTTCAGAATGATGGCCTTTGTTTTTCTCTTGCAAACTGCAGACTCATGTGGAATCAAATGCCACTGCTGAAGAGCCTTCAGCCGTCATTTTTTGAAATTGAAAGAGGTTTATGTTATAACGTGAATGTGCCTTGTTGATAAGCCTCATTGTTTGCCATTTTCTAGATGGTTTTAGGAGATTTTTCAAAGTTGACCTCAGTGTGGGGGAACTAGATGGAGACAGGATGAGTTTAATCTTGTACATGACTTCTTTTGTTGAGCTGAAGATACTATCATCTTGCAGGTTATCTCTTTGGCAGATGCCTCTATTTTTCCCCCTTTAAATCACTATCTGGCTTTCTTTCTGCTAATGCTGGTCTCTGCACAGAGCTGTTAAGCTCCAAACCTCAAGAAAATATAATTAGGAAGGAAAAGCAGCAATTAGAGAGAGAAAGAAAAAAATAATGTTTTTGAAAACCAGTTATAAATACCTTTTGGATTTGAAAACCAATTATAAATACTTTTTGACATTTTGGATTTTTTTAAATTGATAAGATTCTTAATTAGCATTGGTAATTCAGAGTTAACTATGGTTTAATGATCTAGTTTAATGATCTAAGCAATAAGGAGATCCTATCAAGTTTTATGTGCTTTTTTTCACTTATAAATAATATATCTTTGCAAGTCACATTGAAGTGTTTGGGATAATAGGAGTTATTATTTGCCAAAATTTATACCAGGGTCTCAAAACTTCAATTGCATTTATGCACAGTAAGACATTTCATGAAAAGATAATGAAAGAAACTCTAGACCAATGAGATTTTGGTCATCATTGATCAATTGCAAGTGAAAAAACTTAAAGTTGCATTTTAATTTGATGCCAGTGTGATTTAGAAATTAGGAAAATGGACACCAGAATAAATACTATGAGCAGATAGGCACTGCATAAAGCCAAATAATGCTTCATTCATTGTCTTCCATTAATGATGCATTTAGCACCTCCTATGTATTAGGCACAGATTTCGATGCTGAGGCTACAGCAGGGAATAAACCCAACAAAAATTTCCATGCATTTCATGCAGTCCCTGACACATAGTAAACCCCTGATAAATGATAGGTGTGATGGTGATAATATTAATAATATAAAAATAACAATACGTTGGCTTTGCTTGATAAGACATCATAGTTGAGGGCAGCAAATTCAACCTAAAGGAATCAGAGGAAACTTCCTGGTTAAGGCAACATGCAGGGGGGCCTAAGGAAAGAGGAAGGAAGGATTCCCCCGGCAGAAGAGAGGGGCAGAGCCATACAAGAAGAGGAAACAGCCTGCAAAGCTGGGAAGATTGGAAAGGTTGTTATTTGTTGCAACCGTGTTGTTGCAATAGATGGTATTTGAAATGGAATGAGAGGTAGGAGGTGAGTGTAGAGAAATGGTTTGAGGCCCAATGGTAAAGGGCCTTGTAAGGAGGCCTGTCAGTCCCCACCAGCTAGGTCTTGATGACGCTGACGGTAATGATGTCTGCCAGTGAGAGCCAGGTCCGGGGATACAGCAGGGGTACTTCCACCCAACAATTGGTCTGGAAGTCCCATGCCCAAGATCACATAGCTGGTGTGTTTTAGGCTTTGTTGTAGCCTCATGGCCTCCTGTGAATTAGAGGGTGGCAACTCCCCAGTCTTGTCCCAGCTGTGACCAAGTTGCCTAATTGCCCCTTCAGTTTGGGTCCTCAGTGGCCACTGTCCTTCCATGTGACTTGGCTGGTTCTGCTCCTCATGACCTTGATCTCTCTCACACCCTTCTGATTCCTGACTCTCTGTGCTCTGGGGGCCACTGATGTCCTGCAATCTTAGTTTCTAAGCTATTGACCAGACAGGTTGGATACTGAGCTATGTTTATATTGGACTTAAATATTCTTTGCTCATTGATTTTGCTAATTAGGATTAACTGACATTATTCTCGTCTGTCTTGTCTTTTCTTTCAGTTGCCATTGATTCAGGTTCAACTTCCTTTTGCTGCTTCTCTGGGAGAGTCTCTCTTTTAAAAAAAATTTTTTTTTAAGGCTTTTTATTTTTATTTAAAAAATATTTATTTATTTTGACAGAGAGAGAGAGAGAGAGAGAGAGAGAGAGAGAGATACAGAGACAGAGAGAGAACTAAACTGGGAGAGCTCCCAGCTCAACATATGGTTCCGCGCGGACCGGGGCCGGGATTCGATCCTCGGTCCCCGGTGCTGCAAAGTGAGCGCTTAACCCACTGAGCCATCCCGGCTTCCCCGGAGAGTCTCTCTTAAGCCTCTTGAACAGGGTCAGGCCATGGGAGTGTTAAAGAGCTCAAACTTTATTCTAAGGCCATTGGAAAAGCATTGAAAGTTTCAAGGCAGGAGAGTTACATAATTTGCTTTATGTTTTAAAACTGAGTTTTGGCTTTTGATTCTGGCAGTACGGTTGTCTAGGACCTGTGACTAACTCTTCTGCTGGGAACAATTAAAAATGCTAGATAAAAGAGAAAACAAGCCCTTAAAATGCATGAACAAATTAACTTCTTAGGATGCTCAGTGGCTAAAATTGGACTAAACCAAGAACCCTTAGAAGTAGCTGTGTATCAAAGCTCACTTTTGCTTTGAGTGAATTTACTGAATCAGTTAAACTGAGAGGAAATAAGAGACAAAGCCTAGGTAGGACCCCCCCCCCCCGTCCCCCCAATCCCCAGGTTGGGGCCCCAAAGCACTTCATGTTCAGTGTGAGGGAGATACTGTCCTTTCTCACCTCCAGCAGGTGAAAAATTGGATGTCTCTCCTCACTCTCAGGCTTCATACCACCAATTGGCTCTCATTAGGACTGCAAACTGTTCATACAGAGTGTGTATGTGTGTGGAGGAGATGAATTCCAAAAAACCTTAAGGTCAGAATTTATTGTGATCCCAGGTTGGTTGTACCTATAGGAATCTGTTAGAAGCAATGTAGACTTGCTTTGAAGAATCCTACCATCATTATGGGCTATAAAGAATCATCACAGATAATATTAAAAAAAAAAAAGAAAGAAAAAGTAAAATATACAAGAACAAGGTACCGTTGATTCCACAATGTCATTACTTTGTACTGTCAAACTTTAGACTGTTTATCTCACTGGTAGCATTTTCATGACCATTAATGAGGTTAAGCGTCTTCTTAAATGTTTATAAGCACTTAGGTTTCTCTTCATTTATTATTTTTTAAATGTCTTGCCCATTTTTCTACTGGGATTGTTTAGACTTTTTTTTATTGATTTGTAGGAGTATATGAGGGCTGTCCAGAAAAAATCCAGCCATTGTCAATATAACAAGAACAATTCTATGGCTAGATACTTTCTGGACAGCCCTCATACATCTATATCTGTATTCTTAGACTAAACCTTCTCAGTTATATATATTAGAAATTTTGTTTCCTAGTTTGTGGCTTGACTCCTCACTCTTTCTGGGGTGTCCCTTGATGAAGAGAACTTCATAATTTTGACTTAGTTGATTTGTCACTCCTTTATGTTTATAGATTATGTGTTTTGATTCTTGTTTAAGAAATCCTTTCTTATTATGGGGTCATAAAAATATTCAACTATATTCTTTTCCTAATATCTTATGGTTTGCCTTTTATATCAAATGGAATTGATTTCTGTGTTTGATGTGAGATAGAAATCTAGTTTACTTTTTTCCATATTTTCTCCCCGTAATTTGGATGGGCACATGTGTCAACACCACTAGATACTGAACAGTTCTTTCTCCTCCACTAATTGTCTATGTCTGCTTTCTCATCAGTCACGTGTCTGTGTAGGCATAGGCAATTTCTGGAGTATATGGTTTCATTGGTTTGTTGTTCAATTTCTGTGCAGTACCACATTATCTTACTGTTACAGCTTTACAGTACATTCTTGCTGGTGGAATGCCCCTCCCTAGTTTGTTCTTCTTAAGGAGTCATTGGCTTTAGGGATCTTCTTTTCTTTGATATGTCAACATTTGCAAGGAAGCATTAAGTGAATAAGGGCAGATCACACTGTTTATTTCCATCTCCCCAATAAGTATGAAAGAGGGTGATGCTAACTATGATTGTGGTTGTTCTAGACTTTGTGTATGTTTTAATAAGCAAAGCAGGCAAGCTCTAACAAGGGGACTCAATTGTCTAGATGTTTTTAGAAACTTTAATGGGATCTGTGATCTAATTTTTAATAAGTCACTTTGGATAAAAATATTGAGGGTTTTTTTCAAAGTATTAAAAAAATATAAGTTCTAATTTCAAAGTCTCTTTTGTAGCTTTTGAGCAAGCACATGCATATATCTAACTTAAAGAAGCATCTGAAATATCTTATATAAATTCTTCCTTTGGTTATTTTCCTCTTACCACAGCCATTGAAAACCTAATTTTTTACACTAATCCCCAATTAACTGGTCTATCTTGGTATAAATAATATTGTACTCATGTAAAATTTAAAACTCATGGAAAAGGCTCAGATGAAATACTACCTAGGTGGGAATTAATTTCTTTTTATCATTATTCATTATGTATTTTATTTTTAGTATTATGAGAGGTGTAACTGTTTTTCTTACTTACAAAGACATTTATAGTATTATTTGGGGCTCAGATAGTTTTAAACCAAATTTTTTTCCTTATGTTTTTATAGTCTAATTATATTTCAAGTCAAAATATTTCAGTTTTTTTCTTCTTTATAGCATTGACAATATAGAGAAGAAAAGTTCAGCAACAAGATATCATATTAAATACCCTCTATAATATTAAAAAATAAGACGTCTCCAGTCACTTTTTTTCCTCACATGCTTTTCTTTCTCATCTTCTTTTATCCCCTTACTCTTCATTAACTTTACATTAGAATAGCAAGGATTTAATGAACCATTAAAGAATAAACTCTAATTAGGAGAAAATTCCTGAGAACCTTTTTAAAACATCAGTGTAAAGGAAATCTTCCTAAGTAAGGTATGAAACTTAGAGGGTAGAACTGGCACATTTGGTTTGATAGAAATAAAAAAACAAAACAAAACTGTTGTGATCAACACCACAACAAAAGTCAAATACTAGCAAAAGATTGGAAAAATAATGCAACATAAATGATTTACAAAGATTATCTCTAATGTACAGCTCCTATAAGTTAATTAAAAACAATAAGACAGTAGAAAAAGGATGAAGAGTATAACTAGACAAACTGAAGAGGATTTGCAAATAATAAACATTTTTAAATGCTCAATCTTAGCAGCCCATGCAAATTAATAGTGACTAGTTTTGACTTTTTTAACCAATCAGTTTACAGAAAATATCAATATTGATAATAAACAGTGATGGAAAGTGTGTGGAAGTGTGAGCACTCTTTTTTTTTTTTTAAGATAATAGATAATAATTATGAAAATATTTTGAAATTACAGTAATACCTTTGCAAATTCTCTGACAATAAAGCTTTTTCATAATTAATAAAACCAGATATACTAAAATACTAACAAAACAGATAAAAATGTAAAATTATGCTATTAGATTAAACATTGAATAAAAAAGAAATTTATGAAGACATACTAATAAAAATCCATAAATGAGTGAATGGAAGGCAGAGAAGAGGATTCTTTTAACAATAGAAGGAGAGGTGGAGTTGGAAAATCAGCATTTTGCAACCACATGGTGAGGACTGATTACAGCAAGAGTCATCAGTGGATGCTAAACCTAGAGGGAAAGTTTAACCCTTTTAGTGCGATGGGCCCATATATTGGCTCATACGTAGACCATAGTTAAAAGTGCTATAACTTATTATATTTTTTCTTGTATGATGTATGGTTATTGTACTATCTAAAGTGTGAATTCTCTGCTTTAAATAACACGTTTTTGTTATTTTTTATCATCAACTCTAAATACTTTTCATGAAGCATAAATCTTACTATAATTTTGACATTGATTTGTTTACGTGTCAGGAAGCTCAGCCTAATGGTATGCCCTTTTTTTACCTTTCTCATTTCTCACTTGTACCCCTGGCAGAAGGTATCACTAAGAGGGTTAAAGATGATATTTGCTTGGTCTCAATATGTCTTCACAGATGGTTATTCATTGCAAAAGGAAAACCCTTAATTACACAAAATCATACAATATCATGAATGGGTAATCAAAATTAAAATCACCAGTGAGGATCAGTAGAAGATACCATGAGCAGGACCCATTCTTGAGGATGCATAACCTTAATCTACTATGAGGAAACATTAGATAAACTCAAATTGAGGGATAGTGAGCACCCTTATCCATTGTTTCTGGGAGTGTGAATTGCTGTGAGCTTTGGGAATGTGATCTGGCAGTCTGTATGAAGATATAGGATTCACATAATGCTTGGACCCAACAATCTCACACAAACCACAATTCAATGTATACCAGTCCCCAAATACCACTTGTCAAAGAGAGTACCATTGAGTATTTAGTATCTAATATAGACCCTATCTAAGCATAGATCATATATGTCTGGAATATAAAAAGAGAAAAATTATACTCATTCTTTAACATATCTTAATAAGTTTCAACTTTTGACTTAGTACTCTGAAAGTGTGATTTAAAAAAATAATGATGTTGCGTTAAAAATATGTTTGTGAGCATTTTTGACAACAAGTGACTCTCATTCTGTGTTCTGGTGGATTTGGGAGTTGCTCCTCCCAAGGTAATGGGGCTTCCGTCACATGTGCTCATTGCTGCCCCAGACGCAGTCCTGCCATGGCTCCACTGACTACATGAGCTAGAAGAAGTTAGACATTGACTCTGAGACTTACAGAAATACTGTGCTCGTAGGGGAAGCTGGGATGGCTCAGCGGGTTAAGCGCTTGCTTTGCAGCCCTGGGGACCAAGGATTGAATCCCAGCCCCGGCCCGTGTGGACCCATATACTGAAATGGGGTGTGCTTCCCATGTGGGAAGCCCCCAGTTCGGTTCTTTTTTTTTTTTTTTTAATCTTTTCACATTTATAGAGAGAAATTATCTTTTTGTCTTCAGTGCATAGTTATTTCTATTTTACTTTTTGACAGAGAGAGAGACAGAGACAGAGACAGATAGAGAACCAAACCGTGGGAACTCCCCAGTTCAGCATGTGGGTCCTGCCTGGGCCGGAGCCGGGATTCGATCCTCGGTCCCCATGGCCTCAAAGCGAGCGCTCAACCCG
>PVKE010030524.1:0-19554 GCA_004027555.1 Craseonycteris thonglongyai
TAAAGCTAGACAGAGGTGGTGGTTTCAAACATTGTGAATAAATTAAATGCCACTGAACCATTCTTTATAAAATAAACATATTTATTTTATTGTTGGAAATAATGGGGGGGGGGGCGGGAAGAGGAGGGAAAGAAGCAGGGTCCAGAGCAGTCTCCATAGTTGCACATCATTATTTGTGACATGGTTTCACTTCATACAGGTGGATGTGGGGTCTTGTGGGGCAGGAACCAAATCAGGGGCCTTTGCATGGAAGGCAAGAACCTTCACCATTGAGCCGTCTCAGTGGCTACCAGTTGTACTATAGTTCAGCATATGGGGTTTGCACAGACTGGTTCCAGGAATTGAACCCTGTACCTTGCGATCAAGAGGCAAGTGTTCAAACACTGAGCTATCTCAGCATCCCTGAACATTTTATTTTAATATAGTTAATTTTATGTTATGGCAATTTTATCTTAATACATTTTTTTTTCCATAAATGAAAAAAGGTGAATGACAAAAACAGAAGCTACTGATCAAGGAAGGTGAAAACTAAAAAGTTGTCACTTGTTTTAAACAGAGCTGTGGGTGGTACAGTGGAAAGAAGCCAGTAGGTTGAAGAATGAGTAGGATATTAAGAAATAGAGATATTAAGTGTTGAAACTGAAGAAATTTGGCTGTGAAGGGTGAGATAAAGGTATATTTTCAGTTGGAGATGGATATACTATCCAGGGAAAATTAAGATGGGGGAACTTTATTAAACATGTCTAACTGTTCATTGGAATGATGCAGTAGAAATGGAGTCTGTCGTTCTAAGGCCAGCTTCCATGTCATAGGAGAGACTGTGAATGAGGGCACATTGGTAAGCTTAGTGGAGGTAGATTGTAAGGTTTGCCATCCAAGCCCTTATTTATTTTTATTTTTCTAAGTAGGATGTGGGGGAAGAAGTCATCTGCAGAAAGTGAGGAAAGAGAGGATAAGGTGGAGATTCAGGGAATGAACGAAGCTTCAGTCTTTGTGGTGATTAGGAATGAAAGTTGACTTGAGAAACAGTATGTTTGGCAAAGTTTGAATTCCCTGCTTTCTCCTGAAGCTGCCTTCTCTTTGGATATAGGTACAAAGAATGTCGCTAATCCAACAGATGTCTTTGAAATAACTTGCACTTTAGTGTGGAAGAGCAGAGAGTAGCTGGAGGACGAGCACCCTTCCTCCTTTGGACACAATCTTTGCTTAACTTTTTATAATTCAAGATAGACTGGCATTTTGACATTGTTTTATAGTTTACAATGTTGTTTTATAGTTTACACTTTCATTTGCTTCACCCCATTTGATTGCCAATATAACAAAATGGCTTTATTATTAAAATTTCCATTTGATGGTGAGAAAAGATAGGGAGGTTGAAATGTGTTAAAGATCACACATTGTCTTTCTGATGATAAGGGCTGAGCTTTGGACCATTGCATTCAAGCTTTCAGAATTATATTTGATTAAATGACTGAAGGTGAATTTACTTGAGGATAAACTGGAGAAACAAAGACATCTCCTCACCTCAGCAGAAGGCTGCCTAGATCACCCACAAATGAGAGAATGGAGGTTTTTATGAAATCTGACAAATAACAAGGTTACATACAATACATAAAATATATATTATATCTTAAAAGAAATAAATCCTTCGTTCATAGCTCAAAATAGCATTTTTTTTTTCTGGTGCAGCAGAGGATGCTGTGGTATTGCATCAAGCAACATTTAGTGAGCAAAAGTACTTATTGCAATATATTTATTGACAATAGTGCCAGGGTGTTTTAAGACAATGTATTGATTTACTTCTTTCAAAATCAAAGTGACAGCAAAAAGAAAAGGGGAAAAAAATCACATGATTCAGAGAAGATATCTGAGGATTTAAAAGTGACACACACAATCTATTAGTTTTAAAATGGGTCAAAAGACAAACCAGAAAAATAGACTAGTGACTCAGTGAATTCAACATCTATTATAGGAAAAATATAGATAGTGTATAAGGGAGAATGTAGGAGGAAAGAAGTCAGAAAAGGAGTTGGAGTAAGAAGAGTTTATGAAACTACAGAGGAATAAGTACAGCTTTTCTCTTACCTGCAGCAATAAATTAGGCTTTGGGTATTTTATAATCAGCAGATATGTATTATTTATTTATTAGTGATTTTTAGAGTATTTGTTAAACTGTTCCAGTACTTCACTTGTCATTGGAGAGTCATGTAAATAAATCAGAATCTTGTTTAGTCATTTCTTTCCCTGAGTATCTCAGGGTGGCTCAGATAATGCTCCCACTGAGATCTTAAAGGGACAAGGCTATATTTGCCTCTCTCTTCACTGTTTCCTAGGAATTCTGTCCTCATATTTGAATTGATAGGGTAGTAAGCACTGGGCAGCAGGCAGTTTATGTAGCTACTGTCAGAAGAGGTTTGTTTTACTCAATTCACAGGTTACTTGATCAAATTTCTATTTACTTTAACATCGGGGAGAATGAGTATAAGAATAGAGGGGTTACTAGAATGGTTGAATCAGCCCTGGAGATAGAGGGGTGACAGGTATTGAGGCCAGATTGACGTCTCATGCAGCTTAACCTTCATGCAGTCACTAAAAGTAGGCTGCTGTGCTGGTTGCACTATTACCATGGTCATACCATCACTCCAAGTCATGGATGATGAGGATAGTCCTGAACAATGGCATTTTTGTTCTATTAAAATGATGAAGTAAAAATATGCAGCTTGTTTACTAAACTCTACCTCTTTGTTTAAAAGAGTAGCAAAATGCTAGAGATGATAGATCTATTCAATAACTTATTTCTCTTTGTCACCTTGAATTGTTACTATTATTTTCATTATTGATTCTTTGTCAGAATCTATCATTAGAGTTTAACTATCTTATAACACTCAAAACCAGTAATTAACAATGTGTGACAAGACTTGCTGCTTATTAAAATGTACATCTTAGCCTCATCCTAGCTTTTCTAAATTAGCTCCAGAATTTTGGCACTGAGATCTGTTTAAGATGACTTTTAGAAACATTAAATGTAATATCCATAAAGAAAAGGGCATATTTCACAATTTTACAGTGTGCTAAATGGCTGCAACCTGAACATACCCATATAACCAGCATTTTGCTTAGAAAACAGAATATGACCAGAACATTTTGATGTTGACCAGAATACCTCTTGACTATAGCCAGAGAAATCTCTTCAGTAATGCTTCTTGTCTCAGCCTCCACCAAGGATAATTACTACCCTGATTTCTAAAAGCACAGATAAGCTTCATCCATTTTTGTAATTTACATGAATTGACTCAAATAGGACTTAACATGGTGCTTATAAAAATTGATCCATATTTTTGCCTATAGTTTTAGTGCATTTTTTCTCATTGTTGAATAGAATCATATTGTGAATATACCATGCTTTGTGTATTCATTTAATTTTTGATGGACAGTTGGCTAGTGTTCAAGTATTTGAGGTTATTTTGAATAGTGTCCCTATAAACATTCTAGTGCACATTTTTTGGGCGAGTACATATGTTTGCATTTCTGTTGAAAACATCAAAGCAAAAATTGCATCAGACAAAGAAAGGTAAGAGAGACCTTATTCAAGGTTATTGCAATAGATAGAGATTAGAATGCAATCTAAAGTCAACTCCACTGAAACAATAGTCAGAAGAGTTATCGGAAGTTTGGATAGGGGGAGTATAGGCATTATGTGCTTACTAACTCGTCGGGCCAAAGTACCTATTTTAAGGATAGGAGGTAGCTTTACAAGTTGTAGGTAGGCATCCATTGAAGTTGGGCTTCTACCTTTCAACACAGACTGAGAGGTAGAGGTGCTACTTTCTTGGTGGTTATATTTCAAAGTGATAGCTCCCAGGTCCTTGAGAAATACAGGGTTGTAAACTGGCAAGAGGCTTCTTTTTTTTTTTTTTTTTTTTTTTTTTTTTTAAGTTTACTTCTCGAAGTTGCAGAGAAAGAATTTATAATTACAGGTTTTCTAATGTAAGTGCTCTACAAAAGGAAGGTTACGGTCTGTCCAACATTTGGACAAAAGCTGAGGGAAATGTTAAACCATTTTGATAAGTAACATACCTAGGAGTAAAATTGTTGGGTCATGGGATATGCAAATATTCATTAGTAGGAGACACTATTGTACTGTTTTCCAAAGTTGTACTAATTTATACTCTTTTCAGCACTGTAGGGAAGTCCTGATTATTCGATATCTTCACAAAAATTTGGCATTTTATCTTTATTTTAGTCATTCTGTTGGGTATAAGTGGTATTTCCTTGTGTCTACATATTCTTATTTCACTAAGTGATTTTTACCAGCAAAGGGCTTTGTATTTGTCTAAGGCCTTTTAATCACGTCCCGACATATTCTTATGGGTTTTATCCTTAGATAAGTTAATACAGTGATAGTGATAGAATATCTATACATACTGAAACATCCTTGCATTTCTAAATTGTTTAGATAAAATATTTTTATTTAGCTGTTAAATTGTGCTTGGTGATATATTACTAAATATAATTTCACCAATATTTATGAGTGAGGTTTAGGTACTGATGTTAAAATTTATATAGACATATTCACAATTTTGTGTGTCACTCATAAAAAAATAATAGGCTAAACATCTCTAAATAATTCCAATTTTAATATGTATAGTTCTGAAATAAATATATGTCCACTAAGTTCTTAATTTAAGGAAGTAAATTAATCACTTTGTTATTTTGTGTTTTTTACTATATTTTATTGTGGTTATGACTATACATAGTTTATTTCCTTCTTTTATATCTTCATTCTTTTATTGCCAATTGACTTCTGTATATACAGCACCTTGAAGACTTTCTGGCTTATAGTAAACATTTAATAAATATTTATTAAATAAATGGAGTTCTGAAGGAATTCATCATATTTAATATATTCATTTAAAAAGAGGTTATATATTTTGAGATTCTTAATTTTATTTATTTATTTATTTATGAGACTGGCAGATATTGTGTGGAAGTTCAGTATAAATTTTAATGGGAAAATGGGAAAACATTTGTTTCTCTTCAGGATCTAGTGTTTTCAATGTATTTACACAGTGTTATGTCAATTTCCTATGCTGTCTCTTGTCATGAGATAATATATATATATTATCTATTTAGACTGCCTCCTGAGCATTCAAATTTTCTTATGGTGGTTTTTCTTCTTTTTTATTCTAGATATGTAATTTTCATTTTTTTTAAAAACATTTTTTAGAACTGTAGACAGAATTTTATTTATTTATTTATTTGTTGTTGTTGTCTACTTTATTTTAATGGATAGCTCAGTGCTTCAAAGTTCTGAGCTTTACCAAGGTGACTTTCTTTAAACTTTCCACTTTCTAGGGATGAGAGGACACATTTTTCTACATAATAGTGTTAGACTTTAAGGCCTCAAGAATTAATAAAATACCCCTCTGTCACAATTGAATCACTTTGAAGTTGTTGGTCAGGTTTTGAGTTTCTCTCTGTACCTGGTACTGTAGGAGTTTCTTTCTTTTATTTTTATGCTTGACTCGTATTTCACAACTTTCAAAATTATATTTTTTAGCATTTCTCTATGTAAGGGTATCCATCAGCTTGGTCTTTCATATTTCTGGTAATTTATTTCCCAGTGATTCTCATGTTCACTTAAAATTTACAACCATTGATCAGCTAATTTAATAGTTTAATAATGTCAATCTTGTTTTATTTATAACATAATAACATAATACACAGTATTCCTTTGAATTTCTATATGTTCCTTAATGTGGAATTTTTAAAATCATATTCTCACGTCAACAGAATAAGTTTACAAATAGAAAACATAAATCATTAAAATGAATGATATGTAGTCAAAAAGGTATGAGAAAACCCAATGAGGAGTATTTTTAAAAGTCAAAGGAAGCTATAACCTAGCAAGAGGTAGCAGTTAACTCAGTCAAATGCCACACAGAAATCAGGTTTTATAAAGAAATAAAATTGTTTATTGCATTTGAAATGTGAAGACCATTGATGACTGTAGACTTTAGCAATAGTTGTAGTTGTGGGCGCAAAGTTCAGACTAATTTGGGTTAGAAAATGAAAGAGGAGTAAATGAGAAAGGCAATGAGTGAGAATTATACTTTAAAAATATTTGGCCATGAAGGAAAGTAAAACAGTTTCCAGATAACTAGAATAAGTCATTGGGATTAAGGATGATTTATTCATTTTTATTATGAGAGACACAAGATTATGTCTATAATTTTAACACAAGACTATGCTTATAATTATGTTTATAATTCCAAAGTGTGCTTTATTAAAAAAAAAAAGATGAAATTTGTGGAGTCGACTGAGAAGGCAGTGAAAATGGGAACAACCTTTAAGTTGCTCAAGAATTAGGTTTAGGGGGAGGCTGGGATGGCTCAGTGGGTTGGGTGCTCACTTTGCAGCGCCGGGGACCGGGGATCGAGTCCAGGCCCTGGCCCGTGTGGAACCATATGCTGAACTGGGAGCTCCCCCAGTTCAGTTCTCTCTCTATCTCTGTATCTCTCTCTCTCTCTCTCTGTGTCAAAAATAAATAAATAAATAAATAAATAAGAATGAGGTTTATAAAGGCCATGATTTGAATGGTTTAACTGTGACAGAACCAGTTATTCACTTACCTCCAAAATTCTTCCTCTATTTATGTATTATACAAGCCTTGATTTTATTACAGCAACAACATGCTCTAACCTAGGGTGTCTAGCCATTATAATTTAGGTTAGCTATAAGAATATCTCTTTTTCCAGATACTTATTTTCCTAAAATTTCTTGCAGTTCTGGTCACAGAAATAAACAGTTAGGTCTTCTAAGGAGTGTATATGCAAATTTTTTCTTTACTAATGAAAAGAAGAAAATTGATTAAAGGATTTTTTTGCTACCATCCTGATTCTTAGCATTAAACGTCACTGTTTTATAACTCAGGGAAATTCTGAATTCTTTAAAAACTATCTCAAAAATTCCCAGGTTTCACCTTCATATTTCCATTTTGGTCAAGTAATAAAATTACAGCAAATTTAACAATTAGTAACTCTCATTAAGGAAGCAACTATAGCTGTTTTGCTTCATATTAGTTAATTTCCCATTTCTTACATGAATGAGATTCAATAAACATTAATTAAAGCAACTGACTATAACACATTCCCATTGTATGGGAAACATATTCTAAAATGCTTTATTTCATTCTTCAAGACAAATTATTTCTTCCTGCTCAACTATTTTTAGATGTTATTTTCACCTATTCATGAAAATTATTTGTTTCTTTCTTATAGTTATCAATACATAGGCTCTACCTCTTCTGTCCATATGGCCCATGAAACTAAGTACCAATAAATTAAATATAAACAGAGTATTGTACATAACTTCCAGGTCATATTTTTAAATAGGAAATTGGATGCTCTTCATTTATTTTCATTCTTTTTTCTTATAGTGTGGAACATAGATGGAGTACTGGTGAGTTAGCTTTGACCCTATGAAGACTAAAAAAATACTGTAAAAGATCTGAATCCTGGATGATCTCATGAAGCATTATACCTATTTACCTTGTTTTTGGTTTTTTTCTTCTTTTCCACCTATCACCTTCAATTCATAATTATTAGAAAGCCTCTTCTAAACTCTGATATCATCTGATGAAAGATGGAGAAAAGAATGTTAAGGAAATACCAAAAAGCTGAGCATTTCCCCCAAGAAAACCATATTAATCTGAAAGTGATTAAGTTACATTGAAGCTGAAATGAAGGTAGAATTAAATTTAGTGTGATGAAAAAACAATTCTGCACGTCAGAACGGTGACTGTGGACTTTAAACTCAATTACCATACAATAGATAATTTATAAAATGACAAGAATGTTTCAGCACTGTGTTTTAAACTCGGGTACAGCGGGGAAGGAGACAAGAACTTTGCTCCATAGAGAATGCTAGTAAGAGAGAAAAGAGAGTATAAATGGGTAATTGATATTCATTTTGGAAAGTGTTCATCATACAAATGTGAATAAAGGACTTTGGAAGCACACAATAGAGAGAAATCAATTGAATCTAAGAAAATTAGAAACATCTTTTAAATTAATTTTTTCCAAGTACTTCTAATAACATCGTCACTAGGAAAAAGGTGCTTAAATCCTAGGTATCATTCTCTTACGAGACTATTATTCAATAGAAGAAAGTTCAAGGAGCCTGGACATTTGGAAACTATCTTGAAGTTACTTGAAAATAATTATTTCAGTTATGACTTCGACAATTACATTTATCTTCATTTTTTTAATAGCAAGCAATCATGTTTTAATTCAATAAATATTATGTCAAATATAAACTTTCTTTAAAATTAGACAACACATTTTCTTAAACAAGCTGTTTTCATACCTAGTTTTGGACTTTATTGGCTGCTGTGTTAAAATGAAGATTCTTTTAAAAGATGATCATGACAGAGACCAGATTCAAGAATATTAAAACAAAATATAGAAAGAAAATTTCTCCCCACTTATCTGTGCTTGGAACTCTTCATTAAAGTTTTACTAGACATAGCAGAAGACACAAGGGGTGGTAAAGAAATTTGTGGAATGGGAAGTGGGGATGGTTATCTGAGAGCTGAAGTTACTAGTGGGCACAGTGTGATTGTGTAACTTAGTATATGTGCCAAATTTCAACCTACTGTGTTCATGTTCTTTCACATATCACTGAAGAAGCATGTCAACATGAAGAAAACCCCAAATATGGATAACATTGAATTTCATTCTGTCATTATGTTCCTCACAAGATAAGGGAAAACACCTGAAACTATTTTGGAAGAAATGTTAGTGGTTCACAGGGATTGTGACCCTGAAAAATTCATGGTTTACAAGTGGCATAGCCTTTTCAAGCTAGGCAGAGTGTCGATAGCGGATCTCTGTCTGGGACTCTTTGTTGAGGCCACTTTTTAAAGCATTGTTAAAAAAAGTTGAAAAATTTATAGTGGAAATTGCCATATTGAATAAAAAGCATCTTGGAGAAATGGTTAAAGTATCACCTATAACCATTCTGAATATTCTCCAACAGCATCTAAGGATGACAAATGTCAGTTGGGTACCAGGATCACTCACTCTGCTTGAAAAACAACAGAGAAGTGAATGTTCACAGCAGTTTTTGGGCCTCTGCAGAGACAACACAGATGAAATTTTCAACCAGCTTGTCATTGGACATGAAACTTGGGTTCATCGTTATGAACCTGAGTCAAAGCAGGACCCCATGCAGGGGCAAGAAAAGGGCACGCCACACCCTAAAAAGTTCAAGGTGTCGCAATCGGCTGAAAAAATTATGGTTATGGTTTTTGAGTTACGAAGGCTATCCTGCTGATCAATTACAAGAATAAGGGTGTCACAATATCTGGAGAGTCCTATTCTAGGCTGCTGAAACAATGAAAAGAATCTGTGAAGAAGAAGAAAATGGACCAAAGGGGTGCTGCTTTTGCATGACTACCCACCCATGCACAAGAACAATGTTGCCTTGGCTACTCTTCATGATCGTGGCTTCCAAACATTAAACCAACCTCCCTACAATTCAGACCCAGCTACGTCTGGTTATTATTTGTTCCCAAGTATGGGATATAGAGGTTTTCAGCATATTTTGAGGGCCAAAAGACAAAACATTTTTTCCTCGAGAGTATAAATAAACATATTAAAAGATCTGAAAACTGTATTGGGGTTATGGGTGCATATATTGAGAAGAAAAAATAATAGTTTTTTCCCCCTTTTTCCCCTTCATTCTGTGAATTTCTTGACTACCCTTTATACACTGCTTTAACATCACATGCCAAATTTGAACACCTAATAGCCATTCAAACATTACAGTGTCTTAGCTACTGTACAAAGTTTATAAAGATCAAGAGGTGATTATATCCCCTTAATTTGCCCCCTGTTTATGTTTAATAGGAGGTGCATAGTGGAGGAAAGGGAGTCTGAATGTTGCATAAATTCAATGATAAGGGAAATAACAAGCACAGATTGTGACAATCCACTTGGAAAAAAATCCAAACTAATTTTGCTCTATTTCTTCTAAGCCATCTGAGAACCTTTCTACATTTACCAATACAGACTAAATGACACTGTGATAGAGTTTATGGAAAGATAGCAGCACATATGTAGATGAAAGCACACACAGATATTTATGAGGAACTGGGTTGCTATAAATAAAAGGGGAAAGTTGGTTGTTATTTTGAAGTATATGTGTTAAGTTTTAAAAATGGAAACTTTAAAGAATATATCACTATTCAAAGATGCCACTCTTTCTCAAAAGGAGAGAAACAAGTTGTCCATGATAAGCCATTGTTAAATGTTGGCTTTGGATGGTGTAGCCTTTTGTCTCCCCAGCTGTATGAATCACCTCTACAATATGTCCTTTTTGTTTGCATACTGGGATTCAGTGCCTGTCTGGGGGAAAATGTGTGGAGAAAAGCCTGTTACTTTGTTACCCTAGGACCAGATTGTTTCAAGTCTGTGTGCATGTTTCATTTCAGAGTCATTCCTTAAATCTTGGCTTTCTTTTCTTTCTTTCTTTCTTCTGAGAACATTTCTGCCCATCCTAAGAGAATAAACCTAGTTTTGAACCAAAAATATAATACATGTTATTAATAAATTAAATTATGTAAATCCCTTCTGCTTATTCTTAAAATTGCTTGGGTAAGATAAAAAATATACTGGCCTTTTACATTCCACTTGCAAGCATATTTAATCTTATTTTTACAAAAAATGTAGTTTCTATAATGCATTTCCATTTGTCAGTATATGTTATCAGTCTCCATTTTTATGGGTACACAATCTGTGTTTCTATTTACATATAGAACGTTTATGTTAATTGTAAGTTATACGTGTATATTATATGTACACATTCATTAATAATATTGTATTTCAGGCACTTAATGAGCATTATTTTGTTAAATTGATTTGGGGTTGGCACCAGTTCATCACTTCAGACATGGAAACTGAGCCTTGGAGACGTTAAAAGGAATTTATCCTTGTAGATAGCTATGTAGCACCACTGTTCATCCACATATAGATAATCTGGTACATAGAAACCAGGCTGAGAAATATTATACTAGTCAAACACTTACATGTTCTTTACACAAGATGCCAACATATCTCAAATCTGAGATGGTCTCATCTGCTCACCCCAGATATGAAATAAATGCTTTAAAACATTATTTTATATAAAAGGTCACATGAGAGAAACTACATTTTGTTATTTTTGTTATGCTTGGCCAGTTTAAAAACAAGCTTTTTTCACTTTCTATTATAGAGTTTATCTTTAAAAAGTCATTTATGACTACTATAGAAAATCTGAAAAATATCTAAATGTACAAATAGCCTTAGTATTAATACATAACTACTCTGAATTTTTTGCTTTGTATACTTGCAGTATTATTGCAATGTATGTACGTTGCATACATTGTTTCTTTTGGAAAATGTGTTCAGAAACATAAACAATTTTGTTCGTAATATTTGAGAAATATTTCCTAGCATTATTATTGTAAATTAGGCTGTCTTTGCAGCATAGTGTTTCATTGTAGGAATATATCTAATATTTTAGCTTATCCTTCATTGTTTAGAATTTTATGTCAAGTACAATTTTTCTATTGTATGGAACTTTATCTGATGGCTATTACGCATTCAGACACAGTAATGTTTGAAAGTATCTGTTTGTATACATCCACAAGTAAAGGTTACTAGGTGTTATAAAGTATTTCAGAAGTTATATAGGCAAAATTATATTTCATTTTAGTTTTAACTTGTATATGATCGCTTACTATCATAAATAAGCTTTTAAAACTTGCTTGACTATTTCTTTATTGGTTGATTCAACCACCTACTCATTTATTTACTTGGTTATATTCCATTCATTCTTTCAAAATGTGCTTATTTAGAGGCTATTTGTATACCCGGCATCAGCCACATAAAGCTTATAACCTCAAAAACCTCATAAACAACAAATATAAAAACAAATTTTTTATTACACATTTGTATAGTTCTCTGAAGTGAACAAAATGCTTCTATTCCAGGATCATATCCCTTCTCCTCCATTTTAGTGGTTAATATGTAAGATTTTTTTAATCTCATTTTTACCACTAGCTTAGTTTCCATTTTTCTAGTTAAGAAGTCATAATGAGAACTATCTGGGCAATACTTAGAGTTTTATTTTCTATTATTTGAGTTAAACAAGCAGTTGACTTTTCAACCCTGGCCACTAAAATTAATAGACTGTCTAACTGAGGCCAAAGGTAAATAAAATTTCTCTTAAAAAATTCTAGCCTATTTTATCTCTGCTTGCATTTTTCTCAATTTTTGTCTGGGCTCATCTTTTTCTTATAATACCTTGCTAAAAGGATTAAAGAACATTCAACACACTACAAGATTCTATTTCTGTGTTCAAGTCCCGGAATTACATTCTATTTAAGATGTATAATCTGCTTTCCAAGTTATGGCAGACGGGAGTTTAAGTATTTGGCCAAGACATAACTAAGTTCATAGCTTTTCAATTTGCAATTTGTTTTTCTACTACCCACTGAGCCTAAGCCCTATAGTTTAGTGTTTTTAACTTTTTGTTTTTTTGTTTTTGTTTTTGTTTTGGGTGTGGTAGCATGCTATTTATTTTGACTAGAGTTCCTAGAAGGCAGTGGTTTAGAATGGAAAATGCAAAAAAATAAAATAAGAAGATAACTGAACAGAGGCCATTGGATTTCACGGAGAAAATCCTAAGGATAGCAGTTGAGAAAGAAATTTCCATAGAGTGATAGAGGTGTAAGCAGAATGTCCAAGATCAGTGAGAGAGGCTGTTAGTAGAGGCAGTTTTACAGGAAATCTGATTTTGAAAAGAGAGTAAAGATGGTGAATCTCTTGCCAGAGTTATGCACAAGGTGAATTTAAATATTTTACTTTTATCTCTATTTTTTAAAAATGTTTTTTTGATTGATGTGCTAACCTATAAAGTTATCCAGAGACAAACAGCAGGAAAAACGAGGAAAAACCAAAGGCCTAAATAATTTGCAATTTAGAACATGGATCCCTGAGAATTGTATCCATGGTTTAAGAACATTGAAAAAGGATCATGGTTTTGTTTTCTTAGGAGTGGAATTATCTATAATAAAATCATACAATGTTTGGCCTATCTCTATAAGCACAATAAAAATGTTTCTTCTTCCTTCCTTCCTTTCTTCCTTGCTTTCTTCCTTGCTTCCTTCCTTCCTTCTTTCCTTTCTCCAATAATATAATAAATAGGTTCAAAAAAATATATATACTGAATTGGATGATACATCATCTGTCTATATCTATCTATCTATCTATCTATCTATCTATCTATCTATCTATCTATCCATCCATCTATCATCTATCATCATCCCTCTACAATCTATTATCTATCATCTATCTATCAATCATCTACCTATCTAACTAAACAAACATACCTATGTGTTATGTGAAGGTATATAAGCTCACAAGGTGCTAAAAAATGTATACACATTTTAAGGAAGAAAAAAACATATTAAAATTGTAATGCTCAATATATACTGATAACAAAAGACAAATAAAAGTCACATTTGACTTCTGTGATTGCAAGAAGTACTCAAAATGGTTAGCATTAGCATCCAGACACTTTTTTTTTTAAGATGTATTTTTATTGTTTTGGCAGAGAGAGAGAGAGAGAGACAGAGACAGAGACAGAGACAGAGAGAAGGGAGAGGGCCCAGAACAGTCTCCATAGCTACACATCATCGGTTTTTCCACATAGTTTCACTTCACAGGTGGGCGCTGGGCTGCACAGGGTAGGAACTGGGCCAGGGTCTCACCCCCGTGACAATCGAACTGGGGGCACTCCCCAGTTCAGCACATGGGTCCGCACGGGCTGGGGCCAGGATTCAATCCTCGGTCCCCAGTGCTGCAAAGTGAGCGCTTAACCCACTGAGCCATCCCGGCTTCCCCCCGACACTGCTGATTAGGGTGAACTACCCCTTGAGTAAGGTTGACTGAAGTGTCCATTGTATCGCTGTGCATGCTGTTTCCATTTACCATGAATCTCAAACTTAGCATGAATGTGTGCAATTGTTAGGCTTGTTGGAGGTTCTATTGCATACTCATACCTCCATTTTCATTGTACTTCTACAACGTTCACAAATTTCAAATACCACTTCAAAATGTTTTTGCACTCCTCAAATGATGACCGTACTTTTGCCGTTTTCTTTGACTGTTTTACCTGTCACGTGGTGATGCAAGTACCGTATTTTCCGGCGTATAAGACGACCCCCTAATTTTACAGTTAAAACATAGGTTTAGGCCTATATTCACTGTATAAGACTACAGCCTCAGAAGTGGGGGGGTAGTCTTATACAGAGAATATAGGCCTAAACCTATGTTTTAACTGTAAAATTAGGGGGTCATCTTATACGCCCAGTCGTCTTATACGCTGGAAAACACGGTATTCATTTGATGAACACCATCTTTTGAGCAAACATCATACTATACACTGCTACTATTTAATTCAATTCAACTTCGAAAAGTAATACATAGATAGCATTTCTTAAAATGTCTATATGGGAAAGCCAGGATGGCTCAGTGGGTTAAGCACTCACTTTGTAGCCCCAGGGACCAAAGATCAAATCCTGGCCTAAGCCTATGTGGGCCTATATGCTGAACTGGGGTGTGCTTCCCATGTGAGAGGCCCCTAGTTTTGTTCTCACCCCCTGGTTCGGCCCCTGGCTTGAGGAGGCCCAAAGCGACCTGTGTGGAATAAAATCATGTTGAAAACTGATGACATACAACTATAGAGACCTAGTTCTCTGCCTTCCTTCTTCTTTCTGTCTCTGTCTCTATCCCTCTCTGTCTCTGTCAAACAATAAAATAAATCTTAAAAAAAGTGTATATATTTTTTGGCACCCTGGTATATATGTATATATATATGTGTATATATATGTGTGTGTGTATATACATATGTGTTCTATATAAACACACACATATATATATATATGTTTATATAGAAAGAGGTGGGACAGAGACTTTTATAACTATCACCATATTTAAAGATTATATCCAACTGATGACTGACAGAATAATAGCAAAAAAGTAAAAGAAGACATATAGAAAGTATTTTACTGAATGTGTCTGATGAAGATACCATAAAAGTGTCAATCATTCTAATATTGCAGTGATACTTTTTTTGTCATTACTTTAGATTGGAATGCCTATTCGAAACCTAGGATCAGCATAAAAGTGGTAAAGTATGAAAATTTTTCTGAGACAATTCAAGCTTAGTGTCACTACTCTTTTTGGGTGAATAAAAAGATGATCAGGCTATTTCAGGCTAATTTGTGGTTTTGTAAGAGCACTTAGGACATGAGGGGACGTGATAAATTGAACATATATTATGATCTAGTTAAATGACATTTCTTGGTTTATATTGAGCTATGGCAGTTACCTAGTTTAATAGACCATCGATAATTTCTTTCCTGGCATATCAATATCTTTGCAGAGAGTTTTATTATTTATTTTTTAAAAGATGACCTGAAAGTTGTAAACTCTTAAAGAACAGATCTTTTGTCTTATGGGGTCTTTGTTTTCTCCCAAATTATCAAGCACAGAATTTGGCCCATAAGAGTTGTATAACAGCAGCTTATTTAGTGATAGATTAAAAAAAATGAATGAATGGAAATTTTCTCCATGAAGTCTCAAGGTAAAATATAAATAACAATATAATTTAAAATCTTAAAAAAACTAGTGATCCACTCAATAGTTTGGTGGTTTACCTGGAGAGGGGGGAGGATGGGGGAGGGAGAGTTGTGGGGGGAGGTGGGAGTGGACACCAGATATATGGTGATGGAAGGGGAGCTGATTCAGGTCGGTGAGCACATAATGCGATGCATGGGTGATGTGATGTGGACTTGTGCATCTGGAAACTGTCTAATTGTTACCAATAAATGTCACCCCATTAAATTTAACAATTAAAAAAGAAATGCTAGTGATCAAAGTTCCATAACATCTTAGGTCAATTGTAAATTTCTATCTCTGATTCATCAAAAGAAAATATTATAAATTTACTACAAAGTCTTCATAACTTATTTTTTACAAAGTCTGTGTTACTAAATAAAAATTCAAAAACATCGTTCATCTAAATTTTTACCCAGCACTTTCTTTGTGCCACTTATACTAAGATTAAGTTTATCTGTTACATCACCACCTGGATGACTCTCAGAATTTCCAATACAAATCTTTAATAGCATTGGTTTATAGATTCTTAAAGGTATTTATTTAATCAACATTAGTGAAATAGTTATTAATATTCACTTTCTCATAATTCAATGTAGAGCTACATAATGACAGAACAACAACTGATTTCTTTAGAAATCCTCTGTAGCACTTTGCATTGAACAAAATATTTATCTGCTCATTTAGTCCATCCATTCAGTTTTGCATCAACTAGAATGATTTATAATTTTGAAGTTTTTAGGCTAAATACTAGATTTAGATAAGGTGCATAATATAGGCTGTTTAACTGGAAGTGTCAGCACTTTATCTAACTTGATCTCAAAACCTTCTCATCCTAAAATACAATATAGCATTTTCTTTTTAAATAAAATATTCTAAAACTTCTCTTTGAAGTTTTAAACAAATGTCATTAGTCCTTTTGAATTAATTGTCCATAGAACTAGAACTGACATTGGCTTGGTTGAATAGGATATTTCTATTCTAATTTCTTTTCCTGTGGAGAGAGGGCTAGATTCAGGTAGTGATTTTCAGTGGGTGTGCCACAGGTATATTTGCTGGCACAATTCATAACTGTACTGGAGACATTTAAATGCACCCCCACCCCTTCAAATGCCCTTTAGGGGTTGAATTTTCTGTGGCTGGAAACCACTCAGCTAAAGTTTGATGATGAAATAATATTGACAATGAAATGGGGATTGATGGCTTAGATATGTTTTCCTGAACTATATTTTAAATAGCTGCTGATGGATTATGGTTGTGCTTCAAATTCTCTCTTCAATTTTTGTGCTGCTCAGATGCCTTCAAGGTAAAAGACTTTAAGAATAATCACAAAATTTCAACATATTAAAGTTATTGCTAATATAACTTTATTTCTTTCTCACACTGTCAGTATACAGTTGGGGGTTGCAAACCTGAGTCTAGGTACTGGTCCCATTGGAGACATATTCATTTAATTGATAGGAATAATACTTTAATAATATCCAAATCCAGAGAGTGTGCCAGGAGAAATCCACATAATATTTGAGAGCACTTGAATGATTTTTAGAAAATGTTGGGGAACATTCAAGGCCCCAGAATGTCCAATATCAAATAAAATATTTATGCATATTAAAAATTATGGTTGTTTTCTTTTATAAGCCTATTTTGGCTTACGGAATAATTTCATTTATCCAATATACCTGTTTGAGTACTTGCATATTATGAGCTTTCTTTTCATCAAAAGTTTTCTACTTTATTTCTCCCTAAGTAAAAATGAGTCACTATTTTTTCTTGTCTTGTACCTCCTTTAATATGTGTCTGTAGGCCGTGAGTGCTTATGCTGACTTTTCTCTCTCTCCTATAGGGACATCACAGTCAATAACTATAATGAGAACATTTGATGCATAAATATTACATATCTGGGACCTAAGTGATGAGATGGTGGAAAGAGAAATAAATAGTATAATTGAAGCAAGTTGGAAGCTAACGGAACTGCAGGAGCTGCTCTTAACAGTCTATTCTGAAACTTCAGTTTCTCTGATCAAAATGGAAGCTTTTTAAGGACAGAAACTGTTTTCCATAGCACATACATAAAGGAAAGTTGCTGTTTGATAAACACTCTTTGGTTTGTTTATTTGATATTTCCCATTAAAGATAAAAGTAACCTGAAAGAGGAATTCAAAAGTAAAGAGGCATCAACAATTTAAATAATTATAAAATAGAAACTAGCACAAGCATTTCACATTATTCTTGACTGACGTTTTAAACAATATGGAGACCAAAAACAAAAATAAAGCTTTCAACTGTGTTGGAACAAATTTGATCCACATTTCTCCTTTAGTGAGTACAAAATGTACAAACTAATGGGTAGACTTTCTTGGAAGTAAGCCCTTTTCTACTACATTTCTACTACAGTGTAATGTTTTTGCACCTGTTTTTAGCTACAATTTTTCCAACAAGAGGTCTAGAGAAGCACTGCTTTATACTTGGCCTCCAGCCAAACCAATAAACAAAAATGTCATTAATCACTGTCACTTGTCAATTCTCCATTTAGAAATTGTCTCCTTTCATTGTTGCTACTAAAAACACAAGGGAGATTGATAAATTTTGTTTTGGAGAACTGAGGCTCAGTTTTGAAAAGTGAAATGTTTTCTTTGAAGGGAAAATGTGGTATTTAAAGGTAGGTTACTGCTGAAACTGAGTATATCTGTGAGAGTAAAACCATGCATGTATATATCGCTGGTCATCCAACAGATTGGGCTGAAATAAATTTGCATTTAAATGGAGTGCTGTTTTAGCAGCCCATTTCTCCCAGGTGTTAGTTGAAAAATCAGATATGGTTTAGGAAAGCAGTGTATGTATGCACCCCTGCCTAGCTTCCTACATTAAACAGTATAAAGGGATTACAAACCAAGAGCAGAATGATCATAAGGATGTCACAATTTCTCCTACAGAGTTTACATCAACAGTCCCTGCCTCATAAGAATAGTCACATAATCATATATTCAAATATCTTAATTAAAACAAACAAACAAACAGACTAAACAAGGAATGTTCTCTCCACCTTATCATCTTGTTAATATGATAGGAATTAGGTGACTTCATAAGATGATAATAGAAAACATTCAAGTACTAGCCCACATTTTGTTGTATAGGTTTCAAATAACTTCATGATGGTTCAGAGCTGCACTTCAGTAGTGATGGAAGTGAAATGAAAACAGAAGAGGAAAATAGGAGTACAGTCTGCAGGCAGTATCATGAAGTGACTAGGAGTGGGGGCTCGAAAACCAAACCTGAGTTTGAAAACTGGTTCCATTACCTAAAAACTTTGTCACTTTGAGCTGGTTATTACCTGTCTGTGTTTTAATTATTAATTAACATTTTGGAATGCACACACTCACGTGACTCATATAGCACAATGTCTGGTCAATAGTAAGTGTGCAATCACAGTACATACATAAATGATATACACACACGCATATGAACACATGCACACACACACACACATGCATACACACTGGTCCTTTTAAGGATATGAACCATAGATTGGGGTTTGAAATTTCATTCTTTCTCTTAATAGTGTCTTTAAACATCAGTTTTGCAATGTAAAATGGTGATAATGACAACATACTTAGGAATTTTTGTAAGGATCAAGTTAAATAATTTAATGTCAGGACCTAGCATAGTATCCTGAACATAGATTTTGTTCAATGTTAATTGAATTTTAATTGACATAGGCTAGGATAGCACCTTTATCAAGTGTACCACAACTCTTAGGCACTTTGGGACACAAAAGCCAATATGTTGAAAATAACTTGATTATAGATTATTTTGTCCTGATGACACCTAA